>CAJINU010000012.1:129366-287279 GCA_905178165.1 Amoebophrya sp. A25
CCGGCCCGGGGGGTCAGCAAATACTGGCGGACATGACCCGGGCGGGCTTGCTTGCGTCCTCGCGGCTGATTTCATGGACCGAAGGGAGAGGAAGCGCATGGGAGTAGTTCTCTGGCCTAGCTTCATGCTTTGGCCTTTCTCGGAAAGCCTTCGGCCGTTCTCAAAAAGCCTTCGGCCGTTCTCACGGGTGAAATATATGGAAGGCCATCAGTTTTCTGATCTATTATAAAAGGACGCCTAGAACGGCCGAAGGCTCTTTGAGAACGGCCGAAGGCTTTGCAAGAAAGGCCGAAGGCCTTTTGAGGGCGGAGGCCTTTTGAAATAGGCACAGGAATACAGCTAAGCGAGAGGGCTACACCCATTCCATTTCTCCTCCTTCGGCCCAGGGGGATCAACCGCCCAACTTTGTAAGAAGTCCACGCGTCGCCACTTATAAGACCGCCTGACCCGCCCCCGCGCCCCTCGTGAGTCCCAGAGGCCGGCCCTGGGGGCGCCGTGTTGGCTGCGGGACCGTGTCAGCGTCTCAACAAGAAGCATGCGCCTGGGACTCACGAGGGGCGCGGGGATCGGTGGGGAAGCTTTTGGCTTAGTTGCTAAGCTTCCCCTTGGCCAAAGGAACGCTAGAAGACAGACGGGCACCCCTTTGCCATTTGGTACTGTGCGTGTGTGTCGTTTGTTGTCTATCTGGCTAGGTCATGGGTGAGAGGGGAGCCCGCGCGCGCCTGTTTTGCGGAGAAAGATGGCAGGGATTTTTTGCGGAACAACGCCACACAAAAGAAGGGCGCCGAAGATCTTTTGGGCGACGATGCCGATACGCTTTAACGTGACGGCGCAGAGGTAGGAAAAAGGGCAGGGCGTACGAGAATGGAAAAGCCGCGAAAGCTCTCGCAAAAAACCTGCCAGGTTGTTGACCGTTTTGCGAGTCCCTTAGCCGTTTCGAATTCGCGAAATGTCCTCCCTTAATGGTTTCGACTTTCGTGCGGGTATCGGTTTCGAGGGGAGTGAACTGGTAAGACCTCTTTTTTCATCTGGGCTCAAAAAAGATACTTTTTGAAGGGATTGCAGGGAGATAAGAACTCACACCCAGAGGGAATGGATTTGGGCAAAAAAACTGGAGCACAGCTGCACTATTTTGGAGACGCTTACCGAAAAAAAAAAAATTTTTTTCCCCACCCAAAAAAATTTTTTGGCGCAAAACAAGAAGGGGAAGGGCAAAACACAAAGAGGCAAAGAAGGGGAAGCACTCCCCTTCTGAGTTGCCCACGGAAAACAAAAAAGAAAAAGATCGCCGCAGCGTCTCCAACAAAAATCGCCGCAATGGTTTCCCGGATCTCCTTATCGGTTTCGCTTTGTCATATTCTTCGAAAAGATTGGCCACAAGCGGGAGGCCTCTTCGGTCTCCAGGCGGCGGCTTTTCGATAAAGCCGCGCGCGCCTCCATCATCCATCTGCTTCCGCTTCTTTCATTTCGCGAGATACACGAGCGAGGTCGCCGCCGTCTTGTGTTCCCCTGGCCTGGCTCGTTTTTGTTCCTGTTTGGTCGGTTTGTGCTCTTCTGGCCTGGCTGCTCTTGTGTTCTACGTCTTCCCGTGTGCTCTTGCCGCGTGCCTAATCTCTGCGCTGTGGCGCGCCGTCTCCCTGGCGGCCTACGGCCGCCAGAGGACGAGGGGGGCAGAGGGTTGCCCTGCTGGGCTGTTCGCGCTGGATTATGCGGCGCACACCGCGCGCCCATCAGCGCCCACCAGCGCGGCGGGGCGCGTCGTCCCTCTGGCGCCCGTAGGCCGCCAGGGACGAGGGAGCAGAGGGCTGCCTTGCTGGGCTGTTCGCGCTGGATTATCTCGCCCTCCGCCCCCCTTGTACGAGGTTAAATGTTTGCGCGGCTATGAATCCCTATAACGAGCCTGCGCCGAAGAGTGCGCCCCCGGACTGTGCCCAACAGTGTAACCTTGTACAAGGGGGGCGCGGGGTACAACGGGGGGCGGGGGGATGCGTCAGACAAACTGTCGCCCGTGTAACTGAAGAGCTAAGGCATTCCCCATCGCCCCGCTGGCGGCCGATGCGCCAGACGGGGCGTCTTGCCGAGCTTCTGCGGCCTTGCCGAAAGACGTTCGCGATTGAAGTCACCCCCTTGGCCCTCTTCGTGTGCGTGTGCTACCTATACCGGGCGCACTTCTGAGAGCTACAGGCGCACGGGGCTAGCCTTTGCCTGTAATGATGCCCCGGACTCTTAAAAAGGAGGACGAGCCCGTGTCTCATGTTGTCGCCTGTCGTCTCATTCGGTTTGTATCGGTAGCCGGAAGGATTGCAGAGGAGTCGGGTACGCCGAGCGAGCGGCGAAACCGATAAGAGAATGGCGGAAGCACCTGGAAAGAGCCCGCCAAAAGACGGAGGCGAAACCGATAAGGAAATATGAAAAGGAGAGAGACGAACTGGCCTCGCGATAGGCTGACTGGCGTCCCAAACTGCGAAGAAAAGTGGCAAAATATCGAAAATGGCCGAGAAGTACCGACAGGGCGAAGCTGCAAGGCAGTGACCGGGAGGCAGAAACCGAAAGCCTGAAACTGAAAGCATGAAACTGAAAGGCTGAGACTGAAGGGGCGCAACTGAAAGACCGAAAGCAAGGGCCTGACTTTGAAACGCTGAAGCTGAAAGACTGGCGCCGAGATTGAAAGGCTGAAGCTGAAAGCCTGAAGCCGAAGCCTGAAACTGAAAGGCTGAGCCTGAAAGACTGAGGCCGAAGCGCTGGGCCTGAAGCTGAAAGGCTGGAACTGAAAAACTGCAACTGAAAAGCTGAAACTGAAAGGCCGCAGCTGAGAACTGAAATGGAAAGACTGAAACTGAAAAGCTGGAGCGTTGAAGCTGAAAAGTTGCAGCGCTGAAACTGAAGCGCTGAAACTGAAGCGCCGGAACTGAAACGCTGAAGGCGAAGCGCTGAAATTGAAACGCTGACACTGAAGCGCTGAAACTGAAGCACTGAAACGGAAGCGCTGAGGCTGAAGCGCTGAAAGTGAAGCGCTGAACGGAAACCGAAAAACGGAAGCCGAAAAACTGAAACTGAAAGACGCAAACTGAGAGGCTGAAGCTGAAAAACCGAAGCCGGGAGCCTGAATCGGAAAGCCTGAAACTGAAAAACTGAAGCCGAAAAACTGAAAAGCTGAAAGACTGAAAAGCCCCAAGGACTGAAATTGAAAGACTGAGGCCGAAAGACTGAGGCCGAAAGGCTGAAGCAGAAGGACTGAGGCTGAAAGACTAAAACTGAAAAACTTAAGCCGAGAGACTGGGGCCGAACGACTGAAGCTGAAGAACTGAAAAGAAAAAAACTGCAATAGAAAAAAAGGAACAGAAAGACCAATGCAGAAAGACTGAAACGGAAAGACTGAGACTGAACGCTGAAACTGAAAGCCTGAAGCTGAAAAACGGAAACCGAAAAGCTGAAACCAAAGCGCCGAAGCTGAAGCGCTGAAACCGAAAGGCTGAAGCCGAGAGACTGACACTGAAAAACTGAAGCCAAAAGACCGAAACTGAAAAACTGAGACAGAAACCGAAAGACTGAGGCTGAAAGGCTGAAGCTAAAAAACTGAAAGGCCAAAACTGAAAAGCCGAAGGGCGGAGGCGGAAAGACTGAGGCTGAAGGCCTGAAACTGAAAGCCTGGAACTGAAAAGCTGACGCCGAAAAACTGAAGCGGAAAGACTGAAACGGAAAGGCCGAAGCCGAAGAACTGAACCAGAAGGCGGCAGAAATTCAAAAACGGAAACCGGGAACAGGTGAAGCCGACAACAGCCGAAACCGGAAACAGCTGACTCCGGAGCGCTGGACCTAAGAGGACGAGGCCGAAGGACTGAAGCCGAAAAACCGAAGCCGAAAAGCCGGAGCTGAAAAAACTGAAAGACCGGAACCGAGACACCGAAGCGGAGAAGCTGACGCCGAGGGCCTGAAGCTGAGCGAGTGACACTGAAAGACCGAAGCCGAAAAGCTGAAGCGCGAGCAACTAAACCCGAAGCGAGTGGCACTGAAAGGCCGAAGCTGAAAAACCGAAACGGAAACGCCGAGGCCGAAAGGCTGAAGCTGAAAGGCTGAGACCGAAGCCGAAGGCCTGAGGCCGAAAGACTGAAGCTGAAACGCCGAAGCGGAAAGACTGAAACCAAAAAACCGAGACGGAAAGACTGAAACTGAAGAGCGAAACTGAAAGGCTGAAGCTGAAGCATTGAAGCTGAAGCGCAGAGGCTGAGAAACTGGGGCCGAAAGGCTGAAGCCGGGAGGCCAAAACCACAAGAGCGAAAACTGAAGAGGAAAAACCGAAGGCGAGAGACTGAAGCCGACAGACGGGCCGAACCTCGGTGAAGTGCGTAAGACAATTGGAGCGCAAGGGCTGAAATGACTGAAGCGGGCGGACTGAAATGATTGAAGCGGAAAGGAAACCGAAAAACCGACACCGAAGGCCCGAGGGTGAAAACCCGGGACGGAAACGCCGAACCTGAAAGACTGAAACCGAGGGACTGAAGATGGAGCGCAGAAACTGAAAAACGGAAGCGGAAAGACCGGGAGGAAGCCGAAGGGCTGAAACTGGAAGGCCCAAGCTGAGAAACTGAAGCTAAGGGCAGAGCCTGAAACCGAAAGACCGAAACCGGGAGGCCGGAGGGGGCTGAGAAACTGAGGCCGAGAGGAGGCTGGAAAGAATGAAGCCGAAACACTGAAGCCAAAGGGCAGCGACTGAAAAACCAGAGCCGAAAAGCCGAAACAGATGGGAAAGCGGAAGCCGCAGCGCCGACATTGAAAAGCTGCAGATGATGAGCAAGGAACGAAGCCAAAAAAACTAAAACGGAAAAACTGAAGCTGCGGCGACCACGATACTGAAAGCCTGAAACCGAAGGGCCAGGCCTGTGGCTGAGGCTGCGGGGCTGAACTCCAGGACGATAGCCGAATCGCCTGAACCAAGACCAACGCGGGCGGGCGGGGCCTGGGGGATCAAGATTGGAACAGCAGAAAAAGTCCGGAGGCGGAGGCAGGCTGGGGCATCGCGTGCGGCCGAAACCCTGAAGCGGCGACATGGAGGCGGACGCGCCGAAGCGGAGGGCGGAAAGACTAGAGCAGGGGCGCCAGGGCTGAAAGGCTGAAGCGGTGCATCTTGGACTGCAGCGCCGTAGGAGGAACTTCATATCTGAACCACCGCAGCGCCAGGCAACGGGCCGGAAGCTGCGGCGCTGCGCCTGGGCTTGGGGTGGTGGGGTGAAAAAATGTAACAAAAAAACGCCGGTGGAAGCGCGGGGGCGAGAAGACTGACACGGGCCCCCGGGCTAAGCCGTGCGGCCAGCTTTTTCCCTCTCTGCATTCTGTATAGGCACTCTGCCGTCCATACCGGGAAGGGGGTCTCGTCATTCCCGGCGCGATTGTCGTCGGCTTGTCGTCAATCCGCGAACCCATTTGCTTCAGGATAATCTTTGCATTCGAGGAACATTCGCTGAAGAGAGTAAGTAGGCATCCGGCGCTTGCTTTAGTGAAAGCGGCTGTGCATATTCGCGGATAAAAGTTTTTCATTGCAACACCTGCATTGTAAGATGCGGGATTTTTTGTCGTTTCGGCATGAAACTAAAAGATGACGACTCGAAGCACCTTTTCTGTTGGATTATCGCTGGTTCCATGTCGTCGTTGAGAAAGGAGTCTAGAATCGTTTGAGAGTAAGACTCAAAAAAACTCGGTGCAGCATCACATTCCTGTTTTTGCGACAAACCCTTTCGAGACGTGAGAAGAGATACAAGAAAGAAGAGTGTGTCGTGTGTTGTATGAGAGGTGGATACGGTAGCACCCATAGAGCCATCGCAACAGCATTTTGATTGAGTGCCCGTCCCTTCCCCTCACAACACTACCATCCCACTTTCGTCCCCATTACGACATCCACATCGACACCCTTTTCCGCCAAAACCACCTCCTCCTCTTCCACTGTACGAGTCAAAAACATACAATCAATTATTTTTTGTGTAACTGTAACTACGGAGCAGAGTTGTAAGCATGATTTGTTTTACAGATCATTCATGGATCAATAAAGATCCGTCAGTAGAAAGAAAGCACCGCGAATATATCACCTGCAACTCCTGCTCATCAATATCAACTTCAAACCATAGAGACAACATACTACCTTTCGAATAATATTTGCAATTAAAAGTTCAAGCTTCTTATTCGTATATAATTCAAACGTGGTCACGGGTTCCAAAGTCGCTTTTTTTTTAAGTTCCAAAGTCGTCATGGGGTCCAGGCGTACTTTTTCGTCGCCTTCCGAAGATTGTAGCAGCTCTTTCAGTGCAGCGTCTTCGACTACGTAAGCACAAGCACAAAGGCAAAGGTTCAAGGTTTGGAGAAAGTAAGCAACTCCTATCACACTGCAGAAGTGGAGGTCTTAACGACATCGCGGAGGCGAAAAAGAGAAAGGGACTAGTAAACCACAGGGACGAGTAGTAAACAGCATCCGCAGAAAGGAGGCGAGTGAAGAGCATCTTCTCCAAGACAAAGCGGTCTCCTGTGGCGATTTTTCCTTATGTCGAGCACATTTTCTCAGTAGAACTCGTAGTAGTCGACGGGAGAAGCAGTACTACTAGTGCGATATCTTCGTCTGCTTGCAAGAATCTTGGAGGGAGAAAAAAGCGCGTCTAGAGATCAAGCGCGTCCTCTGTCTGGAATTTCCAGTGGATGAAGAGGCAAAAGAAAGGAGGTTGAGCCTGGATTTAGGGACGCTCAAAATCTTCAAGGGAAGAAAATCTCGTCTACATGGACGATAAGGCATAGGGGCTGCGACGGTGTTTTCGAAGACGGATATACTTAGTACCTACGTCGCTGCGAGAGGGGACATTCAATCTACTACTTGTAGAGGAGGAGGCGCATTCATCTTGGCTTCGACTCTGCGTGCACAAGAGTAACGGGAAAGACTTAGAAGAAGTAAACGTCAGTAGTAGAAGAGCTAGAACAAGTCGACCGGTCGACGGAGATAGAAGAGCGGAGATAAATCTACTACTACACCTAGAAAGAGTTCGAAAAAGGTAAGAGGTGCCACTTCTACCAGAAAAAGAGTGCATCTAGAAGAAGTTCACACAGATTGCAGCTAAGGTAGGTGCCAATAGGTACCACAGAAGAAGAGCAACAAGATGCATAAGTACAAGCTTCTTTCAAAAAAGGGTGAGGGAACCTTTTCCGAGGTGCTCAAGTCCCAAAGTATAAAGACGGGGAGATACGTCGCAATAAAATGCATGAAAAATCGATTCGAGAGCATAGATCAGGTACTACTCTTTCCTTGCATAAAATTGTATCAAAGATTCTTGTCTGCTTTGGATTTACTTTTTCTACTGATTTTTTTCTTCGTTGATGATACTCCTTCTTTGACAAACTCTTTAGGTACTATCTCAACATCAAACAACTTGAAACCACCAGGTGAACAACCTGCGAGAGATTCAGGCGTTGAGGCGGTTACAAGGGCATGCAAATATAATCACGCTTCACGAAGTCCTGTATGACGAGCCAACAGGGAGACTAGCATTAGTTTTCGAATTGATGGACATGAACTTATACGAGCTTATAAGGGGAAGAAGGTACAACTCTGACTATATAAGGCTTGTGCGTACTCTATAGGTGTTTGTAGGAGGAGGTTGTAAGAGGAAGAAAGTATCAGTTTGTAGATGCGATCTTCCCGTCCAACTCTGACGGTGTTCACCAAGTAAGAAGACCAACGACTACTACAGTCTTCGAGGATTGGGCCTCTACTTATATGATTCTTTCTTCCTCCGGAGGTGCAAAGGATGAACTTTATAACAACAACAACAACCACCTCTAGTATAGGTACAATCATCATCATCTTACACCTAAATAACTCTACCAGGCATTACGTTCCAGAGGAGAAAGTAAAAACATTTATGCGGTCGTTGTTGAGAGCACTGGATCATATGCATCGGAACGGCATTTTCCATCGTGACGTGAAGCCAGAAAACTTACTCCTCCAGGAGGACACTTTGAAGCTCGCAGATTTGGGAAGTTGCAGAGGTATATTTTTTTTTGATTTTGGTTCACATGATTAGCTTTCGTTTTTCTACTGTTTCGAATGCTTCTGTGGTTTTGTTCAGATGGTACTAGTTGCTTCTTGTTTCTTCATCATATGAAATTGTCAATATCGATTGATCTTCAGTAGACGTACCACGACGACTGCTCCTACTTATACTTCTCAACATGTGAAGAACATCTTGAACCGATTCTAAGGTATCTACTCTCGTCCTCCGTACACGGAGTACATATCGACGCGATGGTATCGAGCGCCAGAGTGTTTGTTGACAGACGGCTTCTACTCCTACAAAATGGATTTGTTTGCAGCAGGCTGTGTGTGGTTCGAAGTTTTAGCGCTGTTCCCGCTCTTCCCAGGACAAAACGAGATGGACCAGCTTCAGAAAATCCATAGTATCCTAGGCACACCAGCAGAAGACGTTTTACGGAAATTCAAGTTGAACTCAGACGTAGCGTTTCCGGAGAAGAAAGGTGCTTAGTTGTGTTAAGTACTTTCATTTGATGGGATGACATCTTAGATAGTGTAGTTGCTTAGTCTTTTTAGTGGGTGTTCAATACCACCCGACTCACATCGTCGGTCGATTCACAGACGCTTAAGCTCATCACCTTTAAAACCATTTCTATTTTTTGAAATCATATTAACAGGTACTGGCATCGACCACTTGATACCGCACGCTAGTGTAGACGTTCTTAGCGTATTGAAGAAGCTTCTTCGGTACGACCCAGAGGAAAGAATCACGGCAAGGCATGGGTACTTCAACTCTTCACATGAGTAGCGTATTGTTGTTCTCTCTGTTTCTTATTCTTTGGTGAATCATATGAAACTCATTTTTCGCTTAAGCGGTGAAAGTATTCACTAATCAGGCGATATGGGTCTCGCTTAAGCGGTGAAAGTGGTTACTAATTAGCCGATATGGGTCTCGCTTAAGGTTAAGTGGTGAATGCGGTCACTACCTAAGCGAGATGCGTCTCGCTCAAGTGGTGAATGTTGTCACTACCTGAGCTTGATGAGTCTTGCCTAAGTGGTGAATGTGGTCACCAATTAAGCAATACCAGGCTCGCTTAAGTAGTGAATGTGGTCACTCATCATAAGCGATATGAGTCTCGCTTAAGTGGTGAATGTGGTCGCTAAGGCATCGTTAAGTGCTTCGCTAAGTGCTGCGCGAAACACTTGAGGGAACGCTGCGCGAAACACTTAAGGGAAGGGTCGCTTAGGTGCTTCGGTAAGTGCTGCGCGAAACACTTAAGGGAAGGGTCGCTTAGGTGCCACTCGAAGTGCCACGCGAGGCACATAAGGGAAGGGTCGCTTAGGTGCCACTCTAAGTGCCACCCGAGGCACTTAAGGGGAGCGCCGCTCCGGCGTGTGAGGCACTTGAGGGGAGCGTCGCTTAAGTGCCTCCTTAAGTGCCTTGCGAGGCACTTATGGGAAGTACCGCTCCGCCGTGCGAGGCACTTAAGAGGACGCGTCGTTAAGGTGCCTCGTTGAGTGCCACGCGAGGCACTCAGGGTACCCTTTGCTTATAAGTGCTGCTTAATTACGAAAACCTCTTGTAACTACTCAACTTATCTACAAAAAAAACAGGTTACTCTCGCCATATTTTGAGGAAGTACCCGAGAGAACAGTGCCGCTTCACACAACAGGGATGGAACAAGGCGCACCAAGCAGCACGTTCTGTACTATCGACAACAATAGCATTTCTTACTTCCAAATCCATTTGAATTTCCCTGAAGTGTCCGGATATGCTTTGCTCTTGCTCTATTCAGCTGCGTATACTAATTCTTATGAAATTATGATAATCTTCAACCTTCCTTCACCCTCTACCGATTCTTCAGATCGAACGGGTGGTGCTCAGTCCCAAGCGGAAAGCCGGGAAGAAGACCATATGTCTCAGAAGACCAACCTTCCGCCAATTCATGGTGCCAAGGGAGGCGCCAAACACATGAAGCCCTTCAAATTCAAGCCGAAAAACTTCGGTCTCCATAGCACAATGTCCGGAGGCTTCAGTGGGCACCATTACGGCACTTACAGATATTGTTTTTAACTTCGAGAGTAGAAGTTGTGCTAGTGCTATATCTCGTTCTCGACAGGGTCTGGAGGATGTGCCTAATCCTTTTTGTAGTAGATGTACATTAGTACCTACAGCAACCACAACTTAAATAGAGGACATAGAAACATGCTTCCAGAATGACAACGAGATGTACCATTTTTGTTTGGTTCCTTCCTTCTCTAACATCCGCAGCACGGCAACAATACGCAGCATGGGAACGCGTATCTTTCGGGGATGAACGCGACCATGCACAAAAGCAAGTTCTTTAAGAAGAGCAGTATCCGTTAGAAGAGTTTGCTCTATATAAGAGTAGCACTGGATTAAGTATTGTGTGATCCAATACCTGCGTGCGATGGATCACACCAAGATCAAGTATCGTGACTTTGAATCTAGTCGAACATCTAATCGATGAATCATTAATAGGAGCCTTGTATTTATATCTTTTAATCTTAATCAATCTAGTAGAAATCTAATAGACAGATTTAATCAATCTTGAAACGAGTGCATTAACTTGATAATTTTCAAACACGAGATAAATCGATATTTTACCTTATGATATCAAGCAACAAGAAGGCTGACGACGCGGCTTCACTTACAATTACAGATCTGAATTCCAATAGAACAATCCAAAGGTCGTGGTAGACGTTTCCAAAAAAATGATGGTTTCCCTTAAAATCAGAGCCAAGAAATCAAATGATAGATAGGTCGTTTCCTCCTTAACTAAATTTCTCAGTAGCAATACTTGCATCACATCAAACAAATAAATGAATCTTCTTCATGTTGCTCATGTTGCTATTATTTGTTATTTCATGTTAGCTATTTCAAAGTAGTACTGAATTGTCCATATCAGGTCGTAGATGAGAAGGACTAGAAGTTCATTGTGATATCGATGAAAAGTAGTTCAGATTTTTCAGCATAATGGTTGCTGATGAAAGAACTTAGAACTCTACCTTGCTCTTCTAGTACTACACGTAGTACATAGTCCTATTACTTATTGTGTCTCGACCAGCTGAACTCCGTACGGTCGCGACATTTCTCGACACTTATCATGCCTTTTCAGAAGTATCTGTTTAGCTGTTTACTAGTTGTATCTCATAGTATAGACTTGGATAGTACCCTTCAGATGAAATTGATCTTGTTACTCTTCGCGAATAACAGACTGACAAAGCGGTAGGACAAGGAGAGAAGGAAATACTAAATGACGCAGGTACGACACAACTAAATTAGCGGAGCCACGACGCGAGTGCGTGGAAGCGGCTTACTTATAAGTAATTCGACGCTCTCGCAAAAATCGGTTTTGAAGATCCCAAACTATGGCATTTGAAAGACCCAACTCCTACAACACGTAGTTTAAAGCTGCCAATCGGTCGATATTAGATAAGGAGACCTTTAGAAGTTCCCTGGTGGACCGACACCATCTCTATATGCATTCGGTGTTTCTGGAAGAAGAGGTATCGGTCGATCGGTAACATGAGCACTTGCAGTACCCGTCCCGTCCATGACCCGCAAAGATCCCAACTTCTGAAGTTTATGGCTATTAAGCCATTGTATTGATAAGCAAACGGAATGAACAATGATATTCAGTGGAGGTGATTGTATTTGTATAGTATTCCCCCGCTTATTTTCATTGCAAAGTATATTAGCGTTGCGCTTCGTGACTTCATATTATTTGAGGCTGCAGGGTGTCGTCGTATAGTCTAGGGGTTGGCATGCTCGCCAATGATAGACTTCATGGAATGGAATGGAAGTAGAGCTTGACATCCTTGTCGTGCTGTTCGCAGTTGAATTATTTGGTGCCGGCCGGCAATTCATCATATTATAGTGACGAGTAGTAGATAGGAAGTTCTTCTCTTGACAAAAATCTGACCATCTCTATCTTCTCACAAACAAAGTAAGCACACTTAATTAGTTTTCTTCAAGAGCGATCACCAGGATGAGGCGCAGGCGTGGTGGCCGAAGGCATGTTGCCGTCGGTCCGGACGGTGAAGTGCATAGTGATGGCGGCGAGGCAGGAACAAGAGAGGCGACTCATGGGCCTTCAGAACGTCCACGACAATTTCAGAGAGCTAAGGGGTCTTCTGCAACGACAAGAACAGGTAGAACATCAAGGAAGAATCCAGTCGTTCTCCCCGAGTATCAACCTACCGCTTTCAGTCACGCTAGTTCGAAACAAGTCACTAGTGGGAGTAGTAATTTTGAACAAAGTACTAGTAATTTGGAAGAACAAGTTCCTCGGAAAGCAGAGGCTGTCGTGGATGGCTATGACATAGATGCTGTGGTTGAATCGATGCCTGCTGGGGAGACCAGGTTGCAGAGAATTTGGCACAGTGTCAAACATTTGCATGAGTACCGTGACCACGCTCTAAGTGGCATGTTATTGTGCGCAGCTTGGGTTTTGATGGTGCTTCTGTGCGTTTTGCTAACCAAGAGGTGTGGAGCAAGGCTGAAAGGTTACTATCGCGACCTCCGATCATCTCGCAGTTCTGGTAGTGGCAGCAAAAATGGTAAAGGGAACAACAAGAAAGGTGAGAAAGGAAAGCATGAGACAGCGAGCGATGCGGGGGACTCCCTGAATGAAGATCTTGAAGGGGGTGCTCTGTCCGAAGATATGGAAGGCAGTGTAACAGAAAGTCAATCCACGGATGTTGCATCTGCTTTTGACTTTAATTACGCTGCACCAATGCAGTATTTGCAGCAAGAACAACAGCCTCTACTACAACAGCTGCACCAAAGAAACGATACTAGTAGTCGTCAGACGATGCGAGGCAGTAGAAGTAGTGACTACTCTAGTACTAGGCCTCCGCAGGTGGTACACAAAAATAATAGTTCTAGATCTTCTAGGGGTGCCATTGTTCCACACTTGATTACGTCAAAGTCACGAGATAGCAGAGCCAAAGGAAACGACCAACAAGATCATAGCAAAAGAAGGCGTCATGGGTCAGCTTCGGATGAAGAGCAAGAAGCATTGCTTCCTTGTGGGAATGGCATGGACGAGATGAAGGAGTATTCGCAGCAGCCACTTCTAGGAGACCACAAAAGGCGTCGTGAACATCAACAAGTAGACGACTATCATTCTACTTCTGGATTGAAGAACAACAAGCACGAACAAGAACAGCAGTTGGCGAGTTCATCACATGCGGGCGTGCCACTGCCATTTGTGTCATCTTCCTCAACACAGAATAACAACACAAATCCTCAACCTGCAACACGAGGTGACGACAGCAAGAAACAACGATCTAGATCCAAGAAGAGGAGGCGCGCGGATGTGTCGCTGCCGACTGAACAACAAGAAGATGCATTTCACTTTTCTCTACATCCTCTATCTGAAGACGAACCTGGCTGTGCGAAGCCAGCACAACACAAGTACCTGGAAGATGAAAACGAGGAGGATAACAAGCATCTCAACTACATTTCCGAGGCATTTCCTGTACGAGGTGAAGATCTTGATCTTCTACCAGAACAAGATGAACAACCACCTGGCTTTAGCAGAGGTACAACATTGTCTGGTGCCCTAACATGTCAGCAAAATTACCATCCGAGCGATGGCGATTCGTCTCCATGTTTTGGCCCCTCATCTTCAAAAAAGAAAACATCACAGCCGTCACCCATACAACAACTCGTGTTGTCCGAGCAGACTCTCTCTCAGCTGCCACGCGCCATCCCCACACTGCAAGTCACCGAAGACGACGTTGCTTCTGTTTGGTCGTCCGCTACAGGCTCATCGGCGTGGTCGACCGCTACTGAGGATCGGGAGGAGGACGAACGCAAACTGGAGGCCAACACAGCGTTGAATGCGACTACAGCCTTGAACGCTAAGTCATGTGGCGGCGCGCGCTTGGTGTTCTTACCTCAAGAACCACCACAAGCAGTGGTCGTGGGAACCACTAGTGCAACTAGAGTTGTGAAACATCATGTCGAGCGAAAGGGTTTGACCGACATTGCGGAACTAAATGCCGTGATAAAACGAAAGTGTGTTGGTGCCCCAGGAGTTCATAATAGTGCTGTGGGAATGAAACGAACCGGGGGCATGATTGAAACAGGTGACACGGTCAAGCAGCAACATGGCCAAAGACAAGCGGCACTTCAACAGCAACATCAAGATTCAAAGCCCTGGAGCAAAGATCAACTTCTGTTCAAGAACAGTGATCCCAAAAACACGCAGAAAATGAAGAAACAACTCAAAACCGTTTTGGACAACACGGCTTCAGCGGCGGATGGCCCTGCGCAGATTTTAGAGTCCTTCGCTAACATGTTCGTTGCCGAAGGCCATCGGCGTGCTGTTTCGGCAGGTGCATGGCTTGAGAGGCGTGGCAAAGAATCCTCTAGATTTTGGTATGCCGATGATGAACAGGACCGCTTGGATGAGGCTCTGTGGCGTGAAATGTTGCCAACATTCCAGAATGGGACGACGAAGAGGAGCACGAGGAAAGGAAATTTCAACGCTACAACAACTCGAGGTAGTCTCGAAGTACTGCGCCGTAACTACCGTGCTTCCGTGGAGCGTAGTCATTCGGCGTACTGTGGCAGTGTGTCAGCTTCCAGAAAGCTTTATTCTCACGAAGCAGAACTAATAACTGGTGGCACAAATCCAAAGGATGTGACAAGAACAGCTGACGAAGCTACAAGTTGCAGTGCGCCTCCTTCGTCAGCGAGCAGCGGCACTTGCTCTGAGACTAGCTCGTCTACCTCTACCTCTTTCGGAAGAGTGAACGCGCAAAATCAATCTTCTCGTTTTCCGAGTCGTAGACGTGCCAACAATCATCGACGTGCTGCAAGACCTCCTTTATGGACGCAGCAGGGTGTTGGAGGAACGGATGCTAAAGCTGTAGTTTGTTCTAGTATTCGACGCGTCAGTCGGCCAAGACCTGAACGCGGGTCGTCCTGGGCTGACACCTTCAATCTGTTTGAGACGGGTTCAAACGCAAGCAGCATCACACTTTTTAGTAAGACGCGAGGAGACGTGAAGGAGCGCATTGCTGGTAAGAATAAGGTATCTATGGGAACCAAGGGACCCG
Source organism: Amoebophrya sp. A25 (assembly GCA_905178165.1). Lineage (NCBI taxonomy): Eukaryota > Dinophyceae > Syndiniales > Amoebophryaceae > Amoebophrya > Amoebophrya sp. A25. The sequence goes on from CAJINU010000012.1 coordinate 144,467, forward strand.
TTGTATCGCAGGAAGACGACCGACGTCGGTCTGCTTCGAGACCGAAGCCGAAATTGCAACAGACTAAGCCTTCAGTGTTTACTCCTTCTGAACAGCAACAACGGGTGGAACAGAATGTACATAAGCAACAGCATAGCCTACAACACCAGCAACAACAGAACCAAGATCAATACCAACAAGCTCAACAGGATGAGATCGCTCACGATCTGATGGAGATGCCTTCTACACAACTGTCGCCTTCGCACAGCGGTTCTCAGACGTCTACTTCCCTACTGCAAACGTGTAAATTGGACTTCAACGACCAAGACAGTTCTTGTGGAGCATCCTCTTGTTTTTCTGAAGGACAAGGACGTGGAAATCAGAGCACCTCATCTGATACAGGACTATTAAGTGGTGAACAAGAAGAACATCGTGACAAGTACAACAAAGCAACACAGCCAAGCACAAAAGAAGATACTTTATCATCACATGGTAGTTCGGGGTCGCCCACAAAATCAGTGGCTTCTGTGGCCACGCGCACAACGCAGTGTCCTTCTTCCGCTTGCGACGGTTTGGTTACGGCTTGTGACACAAGCGTCGGTTTTCCGACGCCCATGGATGATGTTCTTAGTACGCCAGTGGACGACACTAGTGGTAATAGTACTATACAACCACAAGGCGAAGACGTTGTACTTCTTGACAAAAAAAGTCATGACCTAATGCTCTCTTTCGACGACTACATCAACAATTTTGGTGGTGGTGGCAGTGCGGTGGAAAGAGAGAAGAACAAGAGGAAACCGGGTGTTGATATTCGCGAAATCGACTTCACAAAACCATTTGAAAGTAGCTACGGACGAGCAAAGGCACCAGAGCAAGGACACGATTCAGTAGGATTTCAGAAAAACGGTGATGTAGCACCACCTGCAGAAGTAGCAGAGGACATGATGTTCTTCAGCAGTTATGGGAGGACGCAGGAACGACCAGTGGGAAGTAGTACTGCTACGACTACTTCGACTTCGGAACAAAACCAAGTAGAAGTTGTAAAGGATGTTGCTTGTTGTATTGGTTTTAGTGCCGGTGAACAGGGAGATCAAGAACCAAGCAATCTGATGTTTTTCAGCAGTTACGGTCGGACCAATAACAATAAACAAGATCCTCGAGTTAATCTGGGCAGTAGTTCTCCAGATTCCGGCCGTGATCGTGAGAGCGTTTCCAATGACCTAGAAGGACTCGAACTTGGAGACAACAGGAATTATAGTTCGCCTCGTGCTGCTTACCAACATGCTTACCCTGTTTCGTACGAAACTCCAACAAAACAGTTCGTCTACCCCGATGATTCCTCAGACGACGGTGGCTGTCCAGGGACAATGGATTCGCCAGAGGACTCAGCACAAGGGACCTTGAGTTCGACAACTTCAGGGTCTGTGCACTCATCGTCTTCGTTCAAGTGTAGGCTGAACTTCGCTGATCTCGATGCAGCGAGGAGGGAGATGACCAGGGGAAAACAAGAAGAAGCAGTTGTAGATGCAAGTCTTGAAGAACAACAATCGCCTGTTGCAGACTCCGAACTACAAGAAAATACACCACAAGAAAGCAGGAAGAAAAATGATCCGAGCGAAGTGGAATTGATAACTCTTTAAGGCCAGTAGAGAATACGCGAGTTCACGATTTGCAGAACTGAAGACTTTTTGATTTGAAGTAAGCAGAAAAGGATTTGAAGTTGTTGTGAGGATGTGCGCCTCCAACACATACTAATAAAAACATTTGTACAAGCAATGCCGAGTGATAGCGAGATGCGAGAAACATCATGCACCGTAAAGCGGAACAATTTAGAACTACAAAGTTTTTCTCAATGAATCACAAAATACAAAATGAACTAAATAATTTGATATTGATTCTACCAGTCAGTGCACATTACCCGGCTTGTACAAATTTACCCATTTAAGTAGCCCTTATCTCGTCCGTCATTCCTATGTTTGAGAACAATCTTACCCCATACGAATCGAAAGACCCCATAGGAACGATAATCCAAGTAGGCCTTAGATCCAGTTGTCTACGCATCTAACCATATATTTCTGGCTTTGTTATGTAAAATGAAAACGCGTGATTGAAAGGGGGATCCACATCGCTTCTAAGAAATAGAATCAAAAACTTCATTGATCTTCTTCATGAGCATACAGGAGTATAGCCTACTTCTATTTGCGTGGTCCTTCACCCGATAGTTGTATAATTAACCTACTCGTCCTATCTGAGTGGCCTTCTAGGCGTTACTTGTTGCACAGCCAAAGAAGACTCTTCAGGAAAAAACAGTTGCTACCTTGAGTGTAATACATTAGATACAGCTGCTAAAAACTTTCGCAATCGCCTGGCATCCTAAGCCAAGAGAAGAACGATTCAAATCCGAAGCACGACATGATTGTAACAACTCTATCTCCACCAGACTCGTCTCTTTCTAGATGAGCGACCGCTCGTAGATGTCGCGTGTTCGGGACGATATCACCATTCACCTGCTGTTGCTCGTGGCGCCTTTTTTTAGGATCTAGTGGAACCTTTGATCCGGATCTAGAAGTGAGAGGCAGGTGCAGTATTCATATACTGTTGGTAAGACAACTACACGATTAATCGGTTACATCTTCAAGATCCTGATGATTGTGGAGATCGAGACATGGAGATAAACCAGAAGAGAGAGACAGTGATGGTGATGTGTGAACTTGAACTTGAACTTATCATCTTCCACGAGTCTGAGGGCCTTCATCATCCTTAATTTTTTTACATGGATGATCACATCTCTTTTTTCTTCACATCATCACCAACATCTCGGGAAAATCCAATGGGGGGAATGTAGTAGGAAAGGGAATTGATGGCGGTCGCGGCTTTGATTTGGTCGGCATACATGGGTTTTTTTCCGTTGAGGTTGATCTCTTCACGTGTTTGTAAATATTTTTTAAATGAATGATTTTGAATTTGATTCATTCTTTGTTAATGATGATTCGAAAAAAATGTTGAGTATTGAAAGTCCTCACAACCTCAATACTAGCCGAGTGTGTGCTGGCGTCGCCCGTCGTGCTTCCTTCCTGCTTTGGTGCTCTCCTCTCTACCTAACGCGATATTTGGATTTATCGTTGCCGTGTAACGTTCGAAACACGAAGTAATCAAACACTACGTGAACACACGACACGAATTGATTTTTAAGAAAGTCAGTGTTGATGAAACGCGAAGTACTATCAGTAGACTACGTTTTTGAATACGAGGCTCTATTGATAGGCTGACAATAGAAGATCTGCTCCATGCTCTTCATCACTATCTTGACCCCTGAAGATCAAAATATAGGAGTGATTAAAAGATCACCGTCCACAATCTCAAGAATCACTACACATTATACTATGATAGGTTGTGCTCACTTGGTACTAAGTCAGCATGATAAATTTGAATTCTTCAAGAGTTGTGCTTTATACTACGCCGCTTGTTGAACGAAGATTACTCAGTCATTATTGAGCGTTATCCACGGATTATCCATTCACCATCTCAGACTCAGAGCAATTTTCTTCGTTGGCTGTTACAAGAAGTTGTAGTTGACGACAGTTGCGATGTTGTGGCCACTTGTGATTTTCGTTTTTCTCGTTACTAGCAATTACGATGGAAGAACAACCGAGTTACGATGGAAGAACAACCGAATGAGTCGAATGAAAAGATAGACGAAGGATCGGGATCTATAAGTCGAATGAATACCGCCAGATTTATCATGCGGTGCAGTAGAGGGGAGTAGAGGGGGCGTGATACATTCAAGAAGTTGTAGTTGACGACAGTTACGAGGTTGTGGTCACTTGTGATTTTCGTTTTTCTCGTTAGCAATTACGATGGAAGAACAAGCGAGTTAAACCTACATATCCCATCCTTGATTAGACATTGAGAACTACCCGCTACGAAGATTTACAGTTGCCTCCCTCGTTGTATTCCCGTCGTTGAATGAAAGAGGTCTGTCTAATAAGTATGCATATCAGAAAAATACATTCATAAGGTTAGAAGAGGTAATGCAATGTCTCTCTCTGCAAGGTACGCGTAGTAACAGGAAGACACGCATCATGTGAATAGAGGCTTCACTTGCTTCAAACTGCCGTGGCTTGATTCAAGGGACTTAATTAATACCCTCGCCCGGCTCTGAAGTTGTCGAACCTTCGCATTACGCGTGCCGTAACTATTCATATTCATCGCTGACGAAGTAGCGGAATATAATTTGAAGCGGTAATAACTCAAAGTGGTGCATGCGTTAATTCAATAGAAGCAATTTAGAACAACTCTTAGAGTACTTATCTCGATCGTCAGTTCTTAGAGGTACTAGAGGGTTTCAGATATTCTTTGCTTCCAAGTGATCAAGTGGTGTCTGGTCGACCCTTGGCGTGTCCACTGTTGTTATGTGGACATCATGATTATTCCAGTCTAATTGATTTCTACCCCATAATACCAGGTCCGTTTTTTCCCTGCTCTGTCAGTTTTTTCCCCGCTCTTGTAGTTACATGGTCGTGAGAGATTGCCCCACTCCCAGCCCCGTCTCTTAATGATGAGTGAAGACCTCCTCCTTATCATAGTGTGATGTAGCACTCGGCATATGGTAGTACACCAACATCACAGTCGTGCTTGAGTCATTCATAGTCCCCATTGATTCTTTCGTCTTACTACCTACGTAAGAATTGCAACTGTAGCTTATTGTTTTTGTTTTACAAGTATAAGGAATCCCTTGTTCATAGTATCGGAGCTCATTTTGATCTTCGTATCAATCCACACATGAAGCCTCACTATTCGACAAGAACCTTGTCCTAGATTATTTCGACGACAAAAGCATGTGAATATCATAGAAGTGCGACGGATTTAGTCTTAAGTAACCAGACATTAGACATTCTTAGGTCATGAGGCATCTGAGTTGTAGAGATTAGAATTTAATCCCCCTCAATGTTGGTTAAATCCGCTTGCCCTCATTTTCTCCTCGAGCAGATTTATCCCTTTGATCACTCATTTTCCAAGAATGTAAGCATAAGCAAGCACAAACTGTACTAAGTGGATGATGATTTTTTGGTTTTGAAGATTCTCTTCCTGCAAAAGATCAGGAACGATTATCTGTCCGTCGTGTGAGTTGTACTACGAAGTAACGTTTTCCAAGAAAGTACATCTTCAAACAGTTGATACAGCCTTTGTAGTACTAGCTGTGCCTCGATAGTTCAGTTTCTTCTAGAACGACCAATAACAGAGTATCAAAAATATTTTTCAAACCAGCTGTACTTTCCTGTTAGGGAACCCATGATTTTCCTTGTACCGAGATAGAAGCTCGTGTAAATCATGACTTTTTGAAAAGAGATTGTGAATAGGACAGAGGAGTTGTTTTTTATCAGTATCAAGCACTGGAATCATTTTTATCCCGCGCCAGGCAGTAAGTGAGAAGTTCTCCTTCTCGCCTAATGTGAATCATTTTTATTCCGCGTTTTGCCCCTACTTTGATTGATTGACCACGTGAGGGTAGGTACAGATAGGTTGTGCCTCTAATGATAGTTTGGTCGAAGTTAGCATAGGTTTATTTCGTCTAACCAGAAATGGCATAAAGCTTACTAAATATAGCACAGAAACATCACCAGGAAGTGAGGAAATTTTGAGACCCGATACCCCACAACATCATCAACACCAATTTTGGGGACATTCTCATCAACATCAACTGCAACATAAACATAAGGTATAAGAAGAAGTTAAGGTAACTTCTACGGCTGTTGCATCCTCAAAGCGACTTCTGATTTTTTTCTCGTCTTACTAGTCGAATTGATTTTTTGTGTCCTTGACAGACTTCACCCCAGGAGACAGACACCGGTGCAGTGACTCCCATCACCTGCAGATCGAATACGAGGAAACCGCACTGGTATCTACGAACCCCTTCACGTGCGCTCTTTGCAAACGCCGGATTCTGACTGATGTCCTCACCCAGGCCGTCGTCGCGCGACTGACATGTTCCCCTCTGAAGCAATTGGCCAAAACGGGAACGGGGAACAAACTAAGGCTTAAGGTCTCCTGGTGGTTTCGTGATAAGTACCTTTGTAGTTTGCAGCTGCCGACACGGTCTTTTCTCTGCGTCCGCCGACGACGCATCAACATGTAGTACGAAGAATAGTAGTAGTACGAGTGAACCTCAGTCGATTCAAACAATGCAGACCGACCAGTTCGGAAACGTGGCTCCTGGTGGCGCACTACCTTATGATGGCTCATCTGGCGGATCATGTGCTCTTCCGGGATTGTTCACCGTTGGTGGCGCGGGCTCATTGCCAGTAGTAGACCCATTACCTCCTGGCGCAGTGGATTCGCAAGGAGCTCTCGCGCCTACTCTCAGCAGAGCTTTGACTAAGGGTTGCAGCAACATTGCATTCTTCACTACGCCATTCTTGCCTTGATGTTTTCCACTAGGAAAAGGGTGAGGGAAGATGACCCGAAGAATGCAATGGCGAAACAGCTAATCTGAGTACAACCACGTCCAGTTGTAACATGATCAACAATGCTAGCACAAGAACAACTTCAGGAGTTTCAGGTGGCGGGCCTAGTGGTCTCAATCTGGCAGGCTACATCAACAATGATACGGGTGGAGCAACGACCACGAGCACTGCTGACAAAATTACGATTGCACCAAATATTTTGACTGGGTGTGGCACAGGGTCATTCAGTAGCACGACTACAGGAGCAACATTAAGGATAGGTTAAAGGTGCTTTTCTTACCGCTTTTTATGCCTCTCTCCCTTAGGATGAGAAAGGCATAACAAGCGGGGTAAGCGAGCACCGCAATAGCCTACCTCTAACAACATCATCTTCAGCTAGTACAGGAGGAGCATCATCTTCGGCTAGTACAGGAGGAGCAGCTCCTAGCTCCAAGCTCCTAGCTCCAACCACGGCGAAGACCACATGCCAGAGCAGTGCGCTGATCCGTAGTTTGAGTATCACAAACTCGGATTTTTCTTTAGACTTGCAGACGAAGGGGCTATTTTCCTCGGTGCAGGGTCCTCTATCTTGTTTGACGAACAATAGCGATATCTTGTTCCTAAACAACTCTGCTGGAGGGCAAAACAACTTATGAGTACCTGAATGAATCGGTCCTTCATTGTTTTGATACTGTGAAAAAAAGCCCGAGATGATTTTGGTGCTGCTTTCTCAATGCAAAAAGCAGAGAAATTTCGAGGTGCTATGCTTGTCATGAATTTCAATAGATACTTTCCCTTTGTTTTCTCCTTTCATGAAATGGTGAGATGCAACAATTATGCGAAGAGGCGTCGCAGCTGATGATGCCGACAGGCGCTGTGAATGGTGGGAGCCAGAGCCAGCTGTTCTCCATGCCGTCAACAACATCAAGCAATCTTCTTCTTTCGACTGGTGGAACGATATTCAATAGCATGCAAGAGCAGCCACTCTTGACGAGTAATATGCCAGGCTCATCCTCTAGTTCTGTTTCAATGTCAGGACTATCAACACAAGGCACAGCTTTAGCGGGTACAACTTTAGGGATCGCCCCATCGGTTGCCATGAGCACGATGCCTCCTCCCCTCTCTACTACAACCAGCGCCGTGTCTCTACCGCCACCTTCTATCAACATGATGGGGCCGACAACATCGTCAACGAACAACAACAACAGTTTATTGGCAGCAACATCATCGACGACTCACAACAACGGCATTTCTTCGACTAACGATCTCTTGGCGCCAACAACATCGACTTCGGCACAGTTGATGGGTGCTACAAATTTTTCCGATTTGGCTAGAAGCTTCTCTGTAACCAGTACCGCGATGGGGACATGCATGAGCCAACTCGACCATCTCTTCGCTACCCCTACTTTATCGCAGCACCAGCAATCAACTCCGCAACTGGTGAACTCAGCTTGTAAAGGCACTGGAAGCTCTTCAACCTTAGGGGGACCACCACCACAGCAAATGCAAAACTTACAAATGCCGACGACTGGTTCTGCCACTTTAGGAGGACCGCAGAATCAACAGCAGTTTGGAGGCGTTACGCCGCAAGGTGCAGGAGGAGCAAATGGCTTTAACAGTGGCATTGGACGATCAGGAGCAGCAGTAGTGCCATCTACTGTTAAGGCATATCACATCCTGAGCACACACAGATCCTCGTATTAGGTTTCTAGAACTTCCTTGGACCGCCTCAGGAACTGTTTCATCTCGCCGATAGATGAGAAAAACTATCTGAGGTGCACTGATGATAATTTTGTGAATGAAATAACCAAATTAAAACCAATGTAAGCTCGTCTAAGAAGTGCGTCGACCTTACACGATCGAGTGGAATCGTGACTGTAGCACCCTTTACAGATCAACGGAGCAGGATGGCGTTTCCGACGAACCACCGCAGTAGCGGCACCACAAGCCAGATGGCATTTCCGACTAGGGAAAGCAGTACCACCTGCCAGATGGTCTTTCCGCCACAGCAGCAGAGCAATAGCGCAATCTCTTAAGGAGCAAGGTACATAGTGTTTCTTCATCGTTTCCTGTGAAGCTGTGAAAATACTAAGTATATGTGTCGTCCCAAATAAGTAAGTGTTGTAGTGAAGGGTCTTGTGTCCGAGTTCTGCAGCCGGTTCTGACCTAAGTAGCAAAAGCAGGTAGTACAAATACAACGTACATCAATCACAATCAGCCACAGGACGATGAAGCACAGGACGATGAAAAAAAGCCTTCTACCTGCTCTCCATCTCTAATATTCAGCGGGCCAGAACTCTTTGTCTTGTTCATCGAATGTGACGTCCTCCTATGGTATACAGCCACAAGGGTCCAATCCTACGTCAATTCAAGGGTCGAATCCAACATCATCAATATCCCATTCTGGTCCACAACCGCAGGGGTCCAATCCAACCTCGATGTCATCCTCTACTTCCATGGGACCGCACGGGCAAGGTCTTCCTTCGACATCAGCAAAATCCTCATCAACTGCAGCACAGCCATCCAATCGATTTGCTGAACTGGGCATCAATGTCCCTCCACCTGCCGGTCGATCTGCCGCACTTTCTAGTGAATCCACACTGGCTCTCCAACAGTTGGGAAGTACTGACTCACACTGTGGATTTTTTGTTGTTCTGATTCTAGATGTTGCTAAAAGTTCATTCACTATGAACAGTCGTCCTTCATCTTCAAGAATTGGTATTTATACTAAAGCTTCCCGTGGTTTCCCTTTCACAGCCTTCGCATGAAGGTATGTATGGTATAGATTTGATATGTGCAATGTAGTAATGGTATGTTAGTGTATATATATGAAGGTAGGTATGTAAAAGGGTGTGATTATGTATTGAGAATAAATGTGTATATATGACGAGTGTATTGTTATGAAATTGTAGATGTTGAGGTGTATTTTTATGTATTGTAGGTGTGGCAGATATGAACTAAGAATATTTACTGGTTTTTATCCCGTGGTTTCCCTTTCACAGCCTTCGCATCAAACAACTCCGGCGTACTGCCACCCGAAATTTTGAACCCGTTTGTCCAAGCCGCCCAAGCCGACGGCCTACCAAAAGGCCGCATAGCAAGAGGAAAACACTCAACTCGAGGAGGGGTACTGATAAGATTACTTACTGCCGCTTTATTGGAGGTGTTTTTCCTTTTGATAGATAAACACGGAGAGCGATATTGTTAAAATGGAAGTTTCTTTTCGTTGTCTGTTCATCAACTGCTACCTTCTCCAGGGCGGCGCTTTCGCATTGGGCAAAGGTGCAAAGACTTCATGTAGTAAGAACGGGCCAAGGGGGACTTTTAGCGAGTATTTTGGAGGCAAAGTAGGAAAAGACTCGAATACTGGCAAATTTCGATACGACGAAGTAGGAAAGGGAATGGTGACGTCAAGTGACTCCTATTCGGAATCAACATATTATGGCTCACATACTAAGTATGAAGCCTCCTATTCGGAATCGACATATTATGCATTCCTCTTTCATATTATCAATGTAGATTTTCTACCACGAGCGGCTGCGGCACGCCTTGCTTAGTCCTTTGCCTTTTCTAACTCTCCACTTTTGGTGCCACGTCATTCACATGGAAACAGGACAAAAAGAAGTCCTCGTATTTTCACGACGGCTACAATCACTCGTATTTTCACGACGGAAACGCAAAGGAGTACAACAAGGACGAGTACAACAAGGAGTACTTGATTAAGGCTGCTAGTGCTTCCCCCCATCGCAATCCATCTTTAGACAAGCATTCTGGAGGACAGGCTCTGGCTCTTTAAGGGCAAAAGGGATCTAGGATGTATCTCGTGAAGGGATCTTCTAGGATGTATCTCGTGAAGGGATCTTCTAGGATGTATCTCGTGAAGGGATCTTCTAGGATGTCGATCTCAAGATGGACGATTAGGGGGGAGCTCTTGCTCTAACTTAAGTACTAGATCCAGCACCAATGGAGGTGGGTGGAGAGAACGCAACAACACGAGGGATAATTATCGCAGTACCAAAGACTCTCATCTTTATCCAAAAACAGGCCCAACAAGACATGGGCGCTCCACGCCATCCGCAGACGCAATAGATCGTGCCTTGGAAGCCTTGGAATTCGCAGTAATTTTTACAGTGATAAGAATATGATCAATCTATGAAGAAAGAAAGGGAAACTCCGAGTACTTGATAAGACGTCGATGCAATAGTTATGAAAGTTAAGGTTAAGAGTTGTTGTTTACCCGTTACCTCAAGTAATGGACGCTATTACGAACGGTAAAAGCACTCCTCTGTCCACCAACAACGTTTTCATCTCCATTTCCATCAGGACTCCACCTCAGTAATCCGTGAAGTGGCTTGGGACGATCCATGTGCGCTTCGGTGGATTATAGGCCGTTCCGCAGAAAAAATCCGCTCACAGAGCTCGAGTCCCTCTTTACTCGATCATGCGATATTCAATGACACGGCTATTATGGGGACATCCCATAACATTAACGTAATGAGGTGTATTGTCAGTAAGTAAATATCCACGCACTATAATTTCTCCAGTTATTTGTTTTTGTGTCTTCGTCGAAGGTGATTCAACCAGTCAGGCAACCTATCAATGATCTTTTTGGAAGCTTCTGAGGCAATCAATGACAACATACTCACCCCCTTACTTTTCTAACTTTCCCTCCGGTTACAAAGACGGTGATGCTGCATGGGATGACCCATCGACAGTCAGACAGCATCAAGGAAGCACCACGTATGGTAGTGCAGCAGTCAGGGATAACTACCCCATGGACTACGGTAATTTAGAGCAGTACTCCTACGAGGACGCTATTGTCACTGCGGGAAAAATTTTCGAATTATGGAAGAGCAAAATGGTGGTGGTGTCGATCGCTCCAAACATGTGGGTAATGAGGATTCCTTGGGTAATGAGGATTCCTTAGGTTCGGGTAATGAGGATTCCTTGACAGCTTCCTTGGATGAGGATTCATCGGGTTAGATGATGGCTGCTATATTGCAAGCGCACAAGAAAATATCATCTACGCAGTGGTCCGTGCTGAGGATGACTGATTGCTTTTTTTGGTACGTCCGTTTGGTCCTTCTAATAGAAGCCTTGGTCGGGCATGATGGTAAGGTGTTTGTTGAGCTGATGGCAATTCAGTCCCGAAGTCCAGCAGGTGGCGAGATGGGGAATTTATGAGATTAACAAGTCACGGACACATTATTTTCAGTTTTTACTACGTACATTCCCATTCTTGTGCTTCTTTGAAGATGTTCATGTTGATCTTGATGTATGAGCGTTGGTCATGCTGATCTCTCTTGTTGCATTGCATTCTCATAGCATGATCTACATGGGTCAACTACCACTACTAAGAATACTATCTACTCGTAGCAAGATCACCTAAGTGTTCAGCAGCACTGCTACCTTCTAACCACGAAACAGAGAAGTTGGCCTACAAATTTGATGCTGAGGAGAGTGCTGGATCTCGTATTGCTTATGGAGCGGGACGACCTTGTAGGTGCGATCCTTACTGCTTTCCACGCGGCCGCATCCGAAGGTGGAGACACTGCACATATGCTCCTGTCGTTGGGGAGGTTGGAACAAGGTAATTCTTAGGTTAGTAATTTTGGTATTGTTCTTTGGCGTCATGCTTGTTTCCAGCAAGAACGTGGTTGATAGAAGTTACATTTTTCATTAGGAGCAGGTAAACAACTTGATTCACAACATCTGGAACTGATCCACCAGGAATCGCCGTTCTTTCCTAAATCATCCTCAGCCGCACGAACAGTCCAGAAGATTGTCGAATCAGCTGGCTTACTGTCCATGAAGAAGCCGTTGTTGTTAGCGCAGCTCCGACAGGTCTTGGAGGATCCGCCAGAAACGGCCTCACTGCTCATAATAGACGAGCATGGACACCACGTCCTGCAGCGTGTGGCAAGACTCTACTTAAGGTTGATTCATTCATCTGTTGTGGGAGGTCACTAGGTTGATTCATTCATCTGTTGTGGGAGGTCACTAGGTCATATTGTAGTCACTAGGTTGATTCATTCATCTGTGGGAGGTTCTTGCATTGCTTGAATACTGAAAGGATGCCCTAACCGAATTTAGAGATGAGGGCATTCATCTTTTCAGTGTTCATCCTTCTAAAACGAAATTCCCTTGAGTACGAAAATGAACGATCATCGTGAACCCTAACCCACTAATGTATCTAGCTGATGGACCTGCTGCGGTGTGTTCCGACGTACAGCAGAGGTGTGGCCAGTACCTGGTTGACTACCTGTTGGGCAATGTGGAGAGCTTCGCGTGCGACAAACATGGTAATGGTCTTAGGTGTTGATCTAATAGGGCCAGCAGGCCTGCTGATAAAAGCCATGGAGGCATTTTTAAAACGCCAAATGCAACGGTCTCAATTTCTAAAAAAACCTCTCACCGTCAAGCATGGACTCACAGGTTGCTGCTATCTACAAAGGGTACACAGTCTGGCCTCAGAAGCGCAACGAGACCAGATACGAGCGGAGCTTGAGCCTAATCTAGCGCATGTAGTGTCCCACATGTACGGGAACTACGTGATACAGTACAAATTTCAATTTTCTGTTTTCGCGTTTGAACCTCATCTGAATCTGAATGCGCAGGGCTGAGGCAGGACCCCATCTGAATCTGAATCTTAATTCATCTCTTCTCTAAAAATAGATTGATACTTCAACGAGGATCGAATGCTTACACACGCACTCGTTCTGCAGAATATTCATACCTTGCGAACAGGTACACCAAATAACTATTTTCTCCCACTTTCAGAAATTTGATCCAGTTTGGGGACAAAGCAGAGTGGACTGGCGTAGTAGTCGACGCTTTATTACCTGACTTGCGACATCATTGTTGCAATCGTCATGGTAGTAATGTGATTGAACTCTGCCTCCAGTATGGAGATGGGAAGGCAGTCCGTGCCTTGGTCGGCGGATTAGGTCGTGGATGTCAGATCGCCGAGATTTTCGCAGACAGTTTCGGGAATTATTATGGAAGGAGGATGCAGATGTACTCGGCTCCCACTAAATAAAACAGCCGGTTCGTTTTTACCTCTAGCATGTAGCCCTTTCAACAATATATGTAGTTTCAACTGACTTTGTTGTATCGGGTAATTCCGAGTAGGAGCATAAGGTACGGACATTTTCTGTATCGGCTAATTCCTAGGATAACGATGAGGTAAATACCTAAACCTATAGATACAGTAATCGGCTCCCACTCTAAGATCTCGTCGTTCAGCGAGCAATGCATGTCTGCGTGACGTACATCGACAATTTCATGTCAAACTCCTCGTCCTATGCAGATAATTGCGAATCACTGCTGCACGGAGAATCACTGCTGCACGGAGAATCACTGCTGTACGAAGAATCATTGCGCCTCTTGGTCGCTGCCTTGACGCCGATCATGCTGTCGTTTTACGGCAGGACTTTTTCAAATTATTTTCCATTTTCCTTAGGTATCTCTTGACATGTCTTATGATAATCAATGTTGTCGAACAATCTACTGAAAGCTCTCTCCATGTCCATCCTCTCTTCTCAGTCTTTCCCTCAGTTTTACTCCCACTCATATACCTTCTTCTAACCTTCCCTTCGCTATGAGCGTACGCAGCAAAAGGGTAGTGCGAGGGCTATCGCTGTGGCCCAGAAGATAGGGAAGAAGTATGCGAAACACTTCCCATCGTCGGTCAAAGTCTGTGTGCAGAATAGTGATAGGAGGGACACGTCGTGGAATAACAACTCCTGATAGAAGCGGGCGTCGTGTCTTACGTGCTAATAACTCCTGATAGAGGTCGTGGTGGGCGTGTTGTTTTAAGTGAGGATGACTCCTGGTAAGGGTCGTGCGTGGTGTTACCCTAGCTGGTGGGAATATTATACCTGATAAAAAAGGTGGTGTTGTCCCAGGTCTGAATAAGAAAATCTACTTTCTGAAAATATAGATCTACCAGTAAGTAGACTAGTATGACTGCTACTTTGGCGTGATATTGAGACATCAAATCGAAACAGGAATTTGATGTCATTTCTGACTGTAGCTCCGCGTTTTTTCTACTTCTATATCAGCGGATAGTTGTATGCAGCGAATTACAAGGTACATGATCATGTTGTCATATCAAAAGATTATGTGGGTCCACCACTACCACTATTTTAGTGTCATCTCCACAGTATTGATAGTTCAAAAATGCAAGCCAATCTCTCACTAAGAGCAAATCAATCACAACAAGCAAAAGCAATCTTTGAGTAAAAGCAAATCAATCACAACTAGCAACCTTATTTTTATTTGTTATCACTTTTACTACAGTCGAAAAATCTAGCAAGTTCGAAAAAAGGAGTCATCATTCTCGACATTTGTTGTTGTTGTTCATCCGCCCTATTCGCAATAGTCTAAAGGTGTCATGTGAGTGTTGTTTTTGATCAATCCAGCACCAGAACGAAAAAGAGAGTGTTGGATTTTATCGAAAAGTAAAACACCAGTTGTCCGGTCAGTGGGATAAAGTGCCTCCTTGTGAGTAATGATTTATAGGTCAGAAGGTGGACAAATACTGCCTCTACTGGTGGTGTCATTCCCATCACGCTCATACTTTCACTCTAATTGTCATCTTGGATATAAGACTGAATCAGTAATCATGAAGAACTCCTTGAATGGGTTTGCTCGGCTCTGCAGAAGGGGAGTGTCTATCAATATCATGCATTGAATGTCTTGCTCGATAAAGCTACGTCACACGATATTTCAGAAGCTACGTCACACGATTGTCATCTGCGACAATGTGCATACGTCAGCGGGCACAGCCATCCCAATTCTAGAAGCCGTTGCGTACTTTCGTAGTGAAAGTGATTACAATTTGATAATAATAATAATAATAATAATACCACTAAGATACAAGAAGAAAAACTTGCTGAGAACCACTTTCGACCGCTCCACTTTCGACCGCTCTTCATCCTATGCTACAGCCTGACTCTCTCCTGTACAGCTACAAGGACACGCCAGCGTGGATAGAGGTACGAGCTTCTTGTTGCAGAGTTCGCGTTGCTGGAAATTACGTTTTTATGAGTACTAGAGTCTTTGATAATGAAGTCTTCAGTGCCTTGTATGATTAGAGTCTTTGATATTCTATACTTGACTCAGGATAAAACATCGAGTTCCTTCCTTTCCCTCCTCTAGGTGATAGTTTTAGCTGTGCGTAAGTGTCATTTTCTATCTCTCATTGGAGTTTTTTCCGGAATATTTTGAAAATTGATCGAAGACAGATCGTCACAAAATTCAATAGTCAGGACTGGTTCTTACTCCTAGTAGTAAGAAGCCTATTAATTGAATGCAAAAACTGAATTAGTCTACCCTAATTAAAAGTCTTTGTTACCTCTCGAATGGGTACACTACTACTACTACTACTACTACTACTAGAGGACAGCTTTCTAGTGCAATAAAAACAACGTGTTGAACATAGAGACGTGATGATTATTGTTTTTTCATCATACTGTCTGATAGACGGGACCATGGTAGTTGTTAGAGTGTCATGTACTCACCGCGCATCTGTGCGGTGATGGTAACTAATTAGAAGAGAAAAGAAAATGGATTCAAAACGAAAATTGATAGCTTAGTTTCTAGATCGAAAAACCAAGATTTCAGCACACCTCGTAGAAATAGCCCCAACATAGAAGTGTTATCATGTATTGTTGCAGTCGACATTTTGAGGGTTCATTTAATGCGTAAGAATTTTATGCTATCCGATAGAAATAACAAGAAGGGCAAGATCATTGAATACAAGGGCTATGGAAAGAAGCTCATCGAGGTTGTTAGTTAACATGCACAAGAGCACGTGAAAAAAGATAAAAGAACAAGAAGAAGACCACAACGTGTGACTAGCATTTAAAAAAGAAGAAAAGTGCCAAATAGATATTTCTATTGAGACGATCATCATCTTTCACGACATCAGCACCTATAATGGTACTTTTATTTGTTAATGGATCCCCGTTTCAGATGTGCTCGATGTACGCGGCTGAGGTGGATGCCCACTAATACTACAGAGACGAGGTACAACCAAGAGCACTTCTGAGTATAGCGAGGTGGGACCAAGAACAGCTAATATCAACGTTTACGTATACACTGTGTGAGCAGGTACTGGACTGATGTCATGCTAGTACAGCCAGGGATTTAGAGTCATGAACATGAACATGAACATCTACCATACGACACACTGTCACGAATGCAATATTGCTAGTCATTTTACGACTTCTACCAGTCTATTTGGAGGGTCGTCATGGTTATGTCATTGAGATCATATGAGTTGTATTTTTCTGGTGACGGACCTTCATGGAATTATTGATTCCATATAGAAGTGGAGTAAGCAATCGCGTAGCTCGTCGTGTTCTCCTTGATTGAATTTACTACGGGTGCTCTCCGAAAAATCAAAGTCTCAGTGCTCTGGAAAATGATGATGTCGGTGAGACGCGCACAAATCCTCTATCAACTGATGATCAAAGAATCAAGGGTCTTGCAGATGAATGCTCCTGTATTAATGTTCAGGATTCCATTTCCGCTAGTGGTGGCGGAGAGGATCCCTCTTAATCTCATCCTTTCGTCCTATAAGACACCTATGCAGATACCAGAATCCTATCCCACCAGCGCTTTATGCAGATAGTAGAGCTATATCTCTTGATGATTTAACTCTCCAAAACCTACCTCTTGTCAGGCATATCAATCAATCAATCATTGTTACGCCGCGCACTGGAACGTCAACCTCTCAGACACGCTTTATTACTTTCGAACAAACCGAGAAAATTAATCAAAGATGGACATCACCTCCGAAAATTTCGCCGACTCCCTACCTCTCCTCAGAGAAAGGTTGGATAATGCGGAGTTCATTAGTTTGGATCTGGAAATGACTGGCATCCGCCTCCCTAACGAAGCCAGACGCCCTGGACACTTATACACCGATTTGCTGCCCACGCTGTACCAGAGATACCGGGAAGTCGTGCTCACTTTTGACATCATGCAGATCGGAGTCTGCTGTTTTGGTAAAAATGCGGAGAAGAAGGACAGCCACAACTTTAAGGGTTTCCATATTAGACATCCCCCAGTAAACATCCTTGGCCGTTTTTCAAGTAGAAAATAGGTGAAGAATGTTGTCCTGAAGAATGTTATCAGGTGGAAATCTTTAACAACTATGACTGCGACAGTTTCAATTTCTACGTGTTGCGTCGAGCAATCGAGAACTATCAAAAGCCTCTGGTCACGCTGGATCCAGAGACGATGGTTTTTCACGCCAAAAACCACTTCGACTTCCAGACATGGCTTTCTTCTGGTATAGGATGCTGCATTGCGGATGTGGAATCTGCAGTTTTCGACCAGTTGAAACGAGAGCAGTACGAGAGAGAACAAAAGGATATTATGGGACACTAGGACCCATAGGAGGACAGTGTGGATATTATAGAGAAGAGAAGGATATTCATTATGGGACAGAAGCAGATTAAGGGTTGAAACATTTCATTTTTACAAGCCCTCTCTACTGGAGATTGCTACTAAAAAGTGAAATGTTTCAACCTTTTAGCAGAACTAACTATTATCATTTTCTGCTCCTTCTTCACTTTTCTCATTTTGCCGCTATAGTTACTCGTTGGTTTAGCTGTGTTTCCCCATGGAGGAAGGCCAATGTCGGGATACACAAAAATGATTAGAGATGCGACCTAGGAAGAGAGGTGTATGAAATGAATTATATCCCATTCTTCTTTGGATAAAATAGCCCATGAAAGGACCAATCTCTAAGACCAAGGCCAATGCTCAGCAAGGGAACCAAGGAATCCAGAAAACAGTGGACCAAAAACCTGGCGACGCAGTAGTCTTGACACGTCCTGAAGATCTCTCTTGGTACGCTTCCTTGTGGGCAGACAAAGTGCAACCTTTTTTGTTAAGGCACTGCAGTTGGAATCTCGTCTCTGAGACTACTATGTTCATATGAACAATGTGTATGTGAGAATCTCTTATGTCAAAAAACAGTCATCCTTTTAACGAGAGAGACCTCTCTAATTTCATCCGCCGCTGCTGATATCAAGAAAATGGACACACCACCGACGGCGACGACGACCAACACACAGCAAAAGCCTGAGAAAGCCTTCGACATTTCGGCTATGATCAGGAATAGTGTGCGCGAAGCTCTTCAGGCCCAGGAAAAGCCGTCCGCGTCGGTAGCAAATGGCCATGCTGTAGCTAACGGGAAAGAACAAGAGGCTGTTAGCGGGAATGATGCAGAACAACAGCTTCTTTTCAAAGACAAAGACCCAAATGCTCTCGATTTGCCGAATATGAACGGCTTCCGAGCCAAATACTTGCGGCAGCAGATAGAAAGACTGTTTCCAGACGCTTATGTCTTGGCCTACCAATCGAAGGAGAATTCAATGGATACGTGTCGCCGACTATTCAGGTCTTTTTCGACTGAAGAACGAAAAGCAGCGGAAGCATGGCGCGTGAAACAGGAGGAAGAGAAAGTCAGAGTTAAGGCTTCGCTCCTGTCGTGGTCGTGTCTTGTAATTGATCATCAAACTGAAACTTATTGTTTTATTCTCCTCGAGCTCAATGTTCATGGATGTATGAACCCCTCGTTTTGACAGATTAGGAGTACTTACACCTACGCGCAGGCGACTTCTTCAACGCTCCGTACGTCGTAAAACGACAACAACACGTAGCTCACAAGAATTTAAGATAAGTACTTCTACTTCCCCTCTAATCCATCACGACGAAAAGATCTGGAAATCAATCGAGTGGGATTCCGAAGAGTCTGGAACATGCTGAAAGCTACAGAAAAGCCTCTCGTTTTCCACAATGGGATGTACGATCTGCTTTTCCTCTTCCACAATTTGGTTATGGTGATGTTGATGGATTCAGTGTATAATGTTTGCTTTTCTACTGTGTGTGACGACCTGAGGAAGAATCGATGAGGTCATCTGAGTTGCACTACTAGGGGAGTTTGGTAGAATCGATGAGGTCATCTGAGTTGCACTACTAGGGGAGTTTGGTAGAAACGAGAGTGTGTTGCAATTCGACCACAGGGGATGTATTGCAACACACACCTTTTGTTTTGATTTCGACAAGGTGACAGCACTTGTCTTCTTTAAATTGGAGGAAAGAGGAAAGAAGAATAACACCTGAAGAAAAAATCTGCATCTAATTGAAATCACACATCTACCTCATGAATGGGTACACTACTACTCCTACGAAACAAAATAGCATTCTTCTAATCCTCAATGTCCCTTACCGGAGACTTTCGTCCAGTTTCTCGCAGAATGGCACAAGCGCATCCCCAACGCCATAATCGACACCAAAGTTCCCAGCGAGCACTACTTGTTGCCCAAGTACGTTGGTGAGTTGCCCCTCAGCAGTCTCGAGGAATGCATCACCTTGATGGACTCGAAATATCCTCAATTGGAAAAAACTACACACATACGGGAAAACACGACGAGTAAGAATGATGGTGCAGGAGCAGATGCCGGCTCTGGAACAGGAGTTGTAGTACCTACCAAGTATCACGACGCCGGCTTTGACGCCTTGCAGACTGGGCGGCTCTACATCGCCCTACGTGACTATGAGAAGTACGAGTTCACAAAAAACATTGTACCTTTGGGTGGCCAGAACCTGTTCCGCTTAGTTCTATATCCTGCTCGAAATCATGTGGAAATTGAGAAGTCCAACTCGAACCCTTCAGACGAAGAAAATGGACAAAATCAAGTAAGTGCTCTTGCTCCGCTTTCGGATTCGGTGTTGCGACAGCCAAAGTTCATCAAGGAATCACACACAGCTTTTGTACTTTGTGACATAGCAGGACCCAAATTGGACCAAGGTGTTATGAAGAAATACCTACGTGGCACCACTGTTGGTTCAAATGTTGCCTCAACAAATGTTGCTTCAAATGGCGAAGCTTCTTCACAGAAAAATAAAGGTATCAAAGGTGGAGGTGCTGGAAAGGAGACCGTCACGGTAGAGACATCGATTGTGGAAATGAAGGGGGAGAAAAACGGACAGACCAGTAATTCTTCTGACGACCACAGTGAAGAAAGGGTAATCCCAGAACTAACTCCAGAACAACGCAGTGCGACTGTAAACGCCTTCACGCATTTCCGCTGGCTCACTGAGTCCGCAGCACTGGTGGTCTTTGACACTGAGCAACTTGTTCTAGTACCAGGAGACAAAGATTCAGCAGAGAAGGTAAACCCAGCGTTGCTTTTTCATGCTCTTTTGCAAAAAGTCAAGGAAGAATGCAAACCAAGGTTAAGGGTTTCACAATTACCTTCTCCAGCAACATTCTTGACCTCTTTCCTAGCAGAAAAAAAGCCAAGGATGTTCTGAGGAATGTAATTCTGCAACTTCTAACAAGGCATGCGTTTAGAATCGAATCATTAGCTGAATATCTGAAACACGTCCCTTCTTTGGTCAAAAGCATACCCCTAGAGGCACAAAAGATGGAAGTTCGCGTACCTCAAAAGCATCAAACCATGCCTGCGCCATTTCGTACAGAGGATCACCCGGCTCTGAAGAGACAAAAGGTGGCTGGAGCATAGAAAGCATAGAAAGGAGAAGAGGGTTGTAAAGGCAAGGAGGGGCGACATAGAGTCGCTGGTGGATGAGAGCATCTTCTATGACCCAATAAGCAGTTCGTTGTTTCAAGGAAGCAACGAGTTGTGACATGCTACCTATCTGGATGTGTACGGAGAGTAGATCCAGATGCCAAACAGAAGCATTGGAAGATCTTGATTTTCCATTTTCGAGACTGAATGGCCTATCTAGCAGTACGTGTGCGCAACTCTGCATCAACTGTAAGTACCACCCCAAAGAATGACCTGAACGACTAAACCTACAACTGTGTCTGCTGTCATAAGGACATCCGTGTTTCCCCTTGTTTTTTCATCGGCAGTTCCTGAAATTCATCGGTTCACCTTGTCCTGAGATGCAACTCGGTTCATAAAAAGACTAAGACATGGGTAATCAGCTTAGCAGTAGTCCCCCACGCTAGAAGTGGTCGGTTCAAAAACAAGATCTGTTAGATTGTCTTCGATGAGTCTTTGAAGAATTTGTTGTGACCCATAGAAGATGTAAGTACTGAACTCTTCGATCACGAACAAGAGCAGTTCAACCTCTGCTATTTGGGTCCATCGGTTCATGCCATTCATCTGTTGTCGGTATGCTTGACCTTCTTTGCTGATCAACTACGATTCTAGAAGATACGAGCAGTCGTAGAATGTATAGAAGAGTTGGACGTGGTGATCTTTCCGACCACAGACCGTGAGTACTCATGTAACTTCACGAACCAGGTGTTTTCATGACGCATCTCATAGTGCATCTCTCATGACCCTCCTGTCTGTCCACCACACATATACCTCCTCTCCCACTATTGTCCTTCTTTGGGTCGTTTGTGACTTTTTTGTCGAAGAAAGAGACACGTGCTTTTCTGTTCAACACATGATAGGAATCTTAGAATAATTTCCCTCATCCTTTTTTTTCACTTCCATGTTGACTGCATGCGAGACCTAGATCTTCAACATTCTAACAGAGCTCAACATAGACTGCATTTCCATCTCGCTTCTGGGAACAAGATATCCCGATAAAACTCCGCACTCTATCCTTGCTGCTGATTGTTCTTGTTGAAACTGAAAACTACCGCTAATCAGTCTATCAATCCTAAAAGAACAGAAGGTATCACTCTTACTCTCCCTTGAACCTTGAGCCTTAAGATGTCATCTCGCTACCACGGTCGTGGTGGCAAGACCGCGGGGCATGTCCTGCGGTCTCAGAAGCTACGCTCTTTCTCAGGCTCTCCCGATGTGTGGGCGTCACCAGCCGGCCAAAAAGCCTCTTCCTACGGAACCGTAACACCCGCTCATATGAAGGCAAGTGGTAGTGCAGCTTCGTATACAACAGCAACTGGAGGGAGGGAGTCTACATTATGGAAAGATTTCTGTGTTGTAGAAGTTTCGGTTGGTGGCACAAATACAGGTCTTTATAATACCTGAAAGCTGATATGTTTAATGAACTGAGTTGAAGTCCTCTAATGCCAGCCTGTAGCAACGTGAATACGGATGCAGAGTCAGCGTTCGAGACCCCATTGGCCTTATCGCCGATGCCTCGGCGACAACTCCATAGCAGTGGTGGCACGAATATTGCCACACCCTCCAGCACCCCGTCTGGTACACCAATATCACCGAAATGGTCAACCCGAGTCCAGAGCACTACGCCCAAGAACTTCTTGACGCCGAAAAGTCATTTTTCCCCGCTGAAAGTTATGAACAATGCGGGGTACTTATCGTGTGTGATGTCTGTGTACGAATGCTTTTTATTCTTGATTGACTAGTCCTGGACGGGTGGATTGATTCATTCATTTTTGACGCGTCAGTGCAACTAGGGTTCTCTATGGTAGAAGTGGTATGATAGTACAAGGGATCATGTGAAGTCATTGTGTTATAAGTCCTTAAGTACTAGATCTGGATGCAAGTAGATTTCTTGCCGCTCTAAGAAAAGGATGATGTCGCCGTCGCCAGCGAAGTCGGCTTCGAAGAGTTCGTTGCTCAAAGAAAGCTTCGCGTTGCAGATGAACATTATGGATTGTGAAGATGCATTTGGATAGTGATTCTGACGACTGAAGAAGACTTGATGAAGATTGTCTCTCTTGGGAAGATGTAAGGTGTTATTGTATTACAAAAAAACATTTGAGACGCGCTTTAGCATTGAGATACCACTTCTAAGATCAAACTGCAACAGGAAGACGAATGTGAGAGAGGGGAGAAAAACACGCCACTGGTGTCGCCGGTCAAGATTGCACCACTAGGGACACCCTCTCCATCACCGACCAAAATCACCTCTTCGAGCGCTGCAACATCATCGACGCCTAGTACTTCTAGTGCCACTACTGTCTCTAGTAGTTGTACCACTGGTAAGTGTAGAGCAGCCACCTCGATTCCTTATCCGAAGAAACACGGCCACAACGATTTACGCCAGATTTTTGGAGTCCGCTATAATCCGAATGCCCATAGGGCAGGCGACAACTACGTCGCTGTGGGATATGCTGATGGTACTTCCGCATTGATTGATGCTACTACAGTACTTTATTTTTCCGTCGCTGAATCTGTTTCGTCTTGCCGGTAGTTCAGGATGACTACTTCTTGAGACGTGACGACGATGCTGAGGGATATGCCGATGGTGCATGAGATTTAGACTAGTAAGATCTTACTACGCCTGAAAGGAAGTGGTTTACTCTGTACTTCTCTATCCTTTACCTACTATCCTTCCTTTTTCTTTTCCTAGTTAGCTTGGCTCCACCCATAATATAATGATGAGTGGCCCCACACCCACCTCATTAAAAACAGGTGCCCTCCGTGTCTTCCAGAACGATTCTTGGTGCAAAGTGGCCACATGTCCCTCTGAATTCGACACACCGGATCCAGAGACCCTGAAGTTGATAGAAAAAGGTATCCAAGTCTCCGCTGCCACGACAGAACCAAATGATCCGATTATTATGAACAGGAACGATGTTGAAGTTGATGAAAGTCAGTGTGCGACGAGGACTTTGGTTTTCGTAATTGAAGCTGATGCTAACGAACCTGCTATATAGTGGAGATCTCGGAACAACACATACACACTCGCTCTGTCTCTTTCTCTCCTTGAACTATGGTTAACCCACCCTAAGATGAAAACTCACCCTTTCTCTCTTCTTTCTAACCTGTCCTCCCTGAAGTGGCTTGACAGCAAACGTATTCTGTTTTTGCAGGGTAGCCAGATCAACATCTTGAACATGGAGCAACCGTCGAGGCTTCAAAAAGTCGAGCATAATCATGGCACGCAGTACGTCTGTGACGTGACCCACAATGGAACGGATTTGGCTGGTATTTCCTTTCGATTTGTCTTTTTTCATTCCCGTCAGACGGACCATTGTCTTTGCTCTACTGTGCTTCTGTCTTTTCAATCAATGTTTTTCTCATCAATTATTGCTGGGCAGTCAGTGTCTTCAGGGGCTACATCCTCCCAGAACCTACCATCATGAACTGACAGCGTGCAAGAGGCCTCAGCGTTTTCTCGTGGGTGGAACGGATCGAAAGGTGGTCATCTACGATGCTAAAACGCTGCAAGAGACCTGCTGTTTGAAGAAAAGCCTCTACCTGGCGGACAGCTTTGCACATAGTATAAACCATGCTCCTTTTCGCACACTAAGTAGATTCTTTTCTACACTAAAAAGAGCCGGTAGAAATAACAAGGTAGTCGCATCAGTCCAGCACCAGCAGAAGTATATTTACCATATCTTCAGGTAATCGTATTAGCGCAGCGAAATTTTTTCCAGATTGCGACGGTCAAATCTATGTTACTGGATCTTGGGACAACTCAGTCGGGGTGTGGGATTGCCGAAGCGGAAAGAGAGAAAGGTATTATCACTGTCTTGTTAATCTCATCTTGAACCTGAATATTAGCTTCATGCAGTATATGAAAGTGATGAAAATTTTACTTTGAACTTACCAATCATATTGATTTTGATTTTCTTTGAATGCCAACTCTAACTCGCTGTCACTCACTCCCACTCTTCTGCTCAGGTTCGTGGAAGAGAGCCTTATGCTCGTTGGCAGTGGTCCGGAGGCTTTAGATGTTGACAGAAACATGATCCTCACTGGCAGTTATCGTACGCGGAATGCTGTGCAGCTTTTCTTATGAATCTGCTTCTGTTTAGATTTTTTTTAGAGCTAGGTAAGAAGTTGTCTCTGTCTCACCCCCCCCGCTTAAATAGAAAAGTTCCTGGTTATTTATACGCATCGACTCGTCCTGGGTGTGGGTTCCATATGCCACTAGGGGCGCAGTCGAATAGTCATCCTAACGTCGGAATAAGATCGAGATGTTCCCACCTCGTAATCGGAAACCCTAAGAGTGTTGAACCAACTTGGAGTTTGTATCCCAGTCCTCATTCCCTTTTTCTTCATATCGCGATTTCGGAACGTGCAAGCTAGTGGAAAGCATCCAGCTGAACGAGGATATGCTGCCTTACACATGCCAGTTCTCTAGGGATAGCAAGAGGATTTTCGTCGGAGGCAAGATCTGCAACGCATCAGGCCAGGGGAGCTTTGTCACTTATGGTCCTGTTGCAATGACTGGCGTAAAAATGTGTGTGGTTCGCTGTATTAATGTGGTTCTGGTTGTTGTAGTAAGTTCCTTTCTTACTTAAAGGGCAGGGAAGTTGTGTCACTTACGCAAAAAGGCTGCTTCTCAAGAGAGTGAATCAAGTCACGTTAAAAAAAGTGGTGTTGAAACGGTGGACTAGTTGTTCTTACGTCATCAATAACGGGTAGATGAGGACGAGCCATGACAAGTGTTTTAGAAGTAGTACAAGCTAGACTAGCGGGTAGAACTCGTCTGGGAAATCTTAGGCAGCTCGCCGAATAGATTCAATTCATCAGTAGGCTCGTTTCTAAGATTTTATCAGGCGTGGGAGTCCGCGGAGCGTGATCACTTACGAGGACCATAAGCGTGGAGCGGCAGTCTGGTCAATCGATGCGCATCTCCTAGGTGATGGCGTCACCGAGTATGCACTAGGTCACGCCGATGGCGTCATTGGAGTCATGCATAGCTAGATGATTGACTAGTCATATTCGTAGAAGGAGTCATAGAGCCCTAGATAGAAGGGGTTATAGGCGATAATAAAGTGAGAGGGGGGATGAAAAAATTTTCTTACAAAGAAGAGCGAGAAGGAAAATGGAAGACGATCAAGTTACGAAGATGAAGTAGAAACATCATCATTCTAACGTTTACAGACCTCCATCATTTTGTTTAGGGAAACGTGAAGATTCAAGTTACAAGTGTACAGATTCAACATAAAAATTGTAAACAACAGATCTTCAACAATGAACTAACGAGCATATTACGAACATAATACCAAGGAACATACAAAGGAACAAACGAAACTCGATCATTCTTGTTGTTCGTGAATCATTACAACAGTCTACAAGAACATCTACTTGTATCTATCGACTATATTTTGGGACTTTTCTTCATAGACAACTACGACTTTTTCAGTGAAAGGGAATATACAGCATTATTAACAAATGTAATATATTATTTATATATAATGTAAATAAGATGGTGGAATTGGCAAATCGATAAGATTCGAAAGAAAAAATCTACACGTAAAAGGCAGCAGCAACAAGCTGATTGGTCGTATCTTCTAGATCCATAGATGCGTAGTCCACAGGCTTCGGAACTCACGAGGAAGTGGCCATTCTCGTAGTAGTTCCGTGATTTTCGTAGTATCAACGCACCACTGATTTTCGTAGGGCGAGGACTTCTACTGATTTTCGTTAAGGAAGGATGTTAAGGAAGTAGGACGTTGTAGGCGGATGCGAGACTTGCTGTCTACTTAATATCTTCTCTGACAACTTGCTTCTGGACCAACATTTCCCCTGACTCCTGGATCAACATCTCTTTGACTGTGACGGTGTGGTTGAAGATACTAACAATGGTTGAGTTGTGTTAGTTTGAAAATCTCTGTACTTATAAGATAGATTGGAATCTGAATCTGGTGAAAACGAACTGCCATCACGCAATACTATGGCAACATCGAGGTACAGATCTCCAGACAAGGGGAACAATCTTTTCAGAATCGTCAACAAGAATCGTCGGGGCGTGGCTTCATACGACTGGTGATTGCCGTGTTCTCTATGGTGGTTCGTCCGCCTCTCTTTTTTAAGTGGATCCCGTCCTATCTTATTTTATTGAAGGCCCTTCTTACTTTCTTCCACTGTAGTAAACCCCGTGACTAGGGCTCAGGTACGACTTGTACTATTAAGAACTACTACCGGGGGCGAAAGGGCTTTTTACTACCAGACACTACTAGTACTCCGAGTTGTAGTAGTAGTAGTAGTTGTAGCAGCTCGATGACGATGAAGATCCAATCCCCCCCCCCCCAAAAAAAAGTCCTCGAGAGGTGTGACACGAATGAGAGGAGTTTTGGATTCGAGAAAGAGGCATAGTGTACATGGCAACTGAAGAGCGAATAACTTGGTTAGACTTATAAATGTTGAACTAGATCATGCGTTTTCATGAAAACTTGGACTTAAAGCGTTGAACTAGATTCGTTTTTTACGTCAACATCAACTACTACGTTGAGAAAGATCTACATCCGCTCTTATTGAGCTGGGTATCTCAGCATCAATAACGTCAACAACAACTACTTGTAGAAAGATAACCATAAGAATGCATGGATCATAAAGATGCGTTTCTGAGGTGATGTAGAGGCGTGCATTCCAGTCGCAAAAATGCGGTGGGGACGCCCACACGTCCTTGCCTTGTGGGGACTCTCGGTGTGGGCTTCTCTGCTTTGGCTTTACGGCTCTCCATTTTATATTGCAAAATAAGAGACAAGACACTGACTGCCGACTGGTAGAACAAGTTGTTCTATGGTATACTGTATTCATTGGAGGAATTTTTATCTTCCTATCTATCAATATCGTGTCCCATCATCTTATCCCATCCTATGGATATAGACCTTTTGCTATCGATCCTACTGGGAGAGAAATTTCAGGAACAAGGAAGATAGTAGAAACAACATTTCATGGTCAGATCCTGGGGTTACCTGATTACTCTAGTTTTATTAGGTCGATCCTGGAGTTACCTGATTACTCTAGTTTGATTAGTCCGATCCTGGGGTTACCTGATTACTCTAGTTTGATTAGTCTGATCCTGACTGCTGCATATTGTTTAGCTTCCGTTATAGTACATGTGTGACTATGTGAGACTTATGCTATGCTTATGCTGTGCTCTAATATGTGTGGCTGTCGTCCTGGCAAGCAGCCGCGAATAGGGAGGAGCAGCTGCGAAAAAATAGACGAGAGGCATTCATACCTATGACTCAGTCTGAAAAGTGAGGAACGGGCCTGTTGTAGGCCTAAGTCACATTGCGAGTTAGATCTTGTAGAGACTAGATATTGGAAACTTCCGAGACCTCTAGTTTGAGTAGAAGATATAATGTACCTTGGTATTCCTATTCCGCGGTCCATCTCGTTAGTGGAAAGTTCTCTAGTATAAATGGACGCCCTCTAGTACGACTGCGGTATAGGTCAAACTGTGGACGGCGAGTGAACTCCCAATATCCTATCCTATGCATAGGTGGACTTAGCCCTAACCTAGCCTAACCTAGCTAGCCTTTGCTTATGTTACTCCTCTAAACTAAAGGCGCTCGAGGCAGAGCACAGAAGGCAGCATCCGGAAATCGCTGCCAGACTACAAGCTGCGAAACATGGAGAAGGAGCTCAGAGACAGCGACAAGCTGACAGAGATGCAGAAAACCGAAGGAAGGAAGATGAAAGACGGAAAGCAGTGGAGGCCTCGCAAGCAGCTGCGGATGCTTTACGGCTTCTTTCTTATCTTCATCGCTTAACTTTCCCTCATTATCCTAGGTCAGTCCTTTCAAACAATCTATCTTTCCTTGGATATTGTACCCCACGCAACCACCATCTTTCTTGATCTTAAAGAAGAAGACTTTTGTAGCATCATCTTTAAATCCGATAAGCAGACCTTTAGTTGTTCAATCAATTGATCAGAAGTGAGGAAGCATCTAGTCCTAGCGAAAAATTATTCTGGTTTCTTAGTACGAAGCACGTCACTTTTCAGTTAATTACCGACTAAGACCTCGACCCTGAAAACTGAAAGAAAGTTTACTGAAAAGCATCCGAACAGAAGCATACTCCCAAGAACAAGAAGTCCCTTCTTGCGATTCCTCCATTGGTTTTGATGTTGTGACACTTCAAATTTTCCTCATACTGATACTCTTAATTATTCCTCCTTACTGGCATGTCTAAAGAGGAACATACTAGTCTTTTTACAACTACAGTCTTTCCATTTTCTAACTGTCGAGGCTTCTGGTGCGAACAGGATTGTTATGATACACTGAGCCATAAGAGGCCGTAACGTTTGGCCGCCAAACGTCAAGTCCTGTTTGCCACGTCAAGGCCAAACCTTGGCGTAAAAGATCCAAAATCGTGATCACAACTAGTCTCATTGCCTTGGTCTCATTGTCTTGACGTGAGAGACCCAAAGGCATGAGAAAGAATTCGACACAACAGAAACTAGAAAATAAATCGACCTTAAAACCCGTCTTCAGCAGGACTGGGCTTCTCATCATTGTCGTCATTTTCTTCACCGTCACCGTCACCATCACCGTCACCGCGACCATCACCATCACCATCACCATCACCATCACCATCACCATCACCATCACCATCACCATCACCATCACCATCACCATCACCATCACCATCACCATCACCATCACCATCACCATCATCATCATCATCATCATCATCAATACTCCACCATACTCCGCCAAAATCCATAATCATTATCACACTTTCCTACTTGAGAAACGTCAGAATAATGATAGGGCATTTTGGGTCCATATTACAATTATGCTAGATCCGCCACTTCAAGGTAGATCTCCTACTTTTCTTCCCAATCAGCATGCACATCTAATTTTGACTGCGACCCAGCACACGCGCATGAAAGAATCTGCCTCCTGCGCAAAGGCTCCAGGGACAACGTTTTTATGCCCTCACTTGCATTTTCAGACCGTACAACACCATGAATGGGCTAACTACTAATACCACTATACTAATAGGCTCTTTTCACAACGCTTTGATACGCAAGAGAGTAGCAAGACCAAGACCACGAGCATATACTAGAGGCTGGTAAGGCATATGGAGGTAGAAATGACCACAAGCATATACTAGAAGACATCGACATATACTAGAGACAAGACCACATAAGGCATATGCTAGAGGCAAGACACGTGAAGGAGACCAACTTGCTGGCCACCATGGAAGGAAACATCTTGGTGGAGACCAACTTGGTGGAGACGGTTTTAGGGGAGCTCTAACAAGGTACATCGGAACGCGGTCACTGTTAAGAAAGAGGAAAGAGCTGTGCCTGAATATCTTTTAAACTGCTGCGTCCATCCTTGTTAATAAGATTGTGGAATGGAGGATCATGTGCGGGTAGTGCTTCTCTCAAGGAGTTAGGAGCCTCACTCAGGATGTTGAAAAAAGGAGAGCAGGCTAATAATTAGAGCTTCTTCTATACCCATGAACGGGCACACTACTACTCCTACTCCGACTACTCCTCCTACTCCTCCTACTCCTCCTACCACTCCTACCACTCCGACTACTCCGACTACTCTGACTACTCCGACCACTCCGACCACTCCTACTACTCCTACTACTCCTATTACTCCTGCTACTCCTACTACTCCTACTACTCCTACTACTCCTAATCGAGTTCCTGCCTGGGTATCCGGGTATCCCCTCAACGTCTAGCTCAGCAGTCATGAGCGCTCACCTCTTCGTTTGTAGGCCGACTCGTCTTTTCCTATCCTTTGTTGATGTTGACAAAGTACTCAAGTCCTAGTCATTCATCTAGCGCTTCGTTCTTTTCACAAGTATCCACTTCTTCTAATAGTGAAGTTGACGTGGGGAGCAATGAAAAAGCGTTGCTTGCCTCGTGGTTGAAGAATTTACATTTTGATCCGAACGCCTTCAGTGACAAGTCAAAACATTAAGAATGCAGAGCGTCATCATCTCGCGTGGGGTATTCATCCCACTGAATTCAGAAACTGACTGAGTAGAAAATCTTTTGTTGCTCATTCACTCACTCATTTACCTGCTCGTTGTAGGGCTACTACCTCGAAGTGCATTAGTTGAGGCATTAGAAACAAACGCTCTTGTGCTTGTGATTGTGCCTCTCGACCAGGAAAACGAACTCTCTCTTTCATTTCTTTGTCGACTATTTAGGTCAACTACTCCCAAGAAATCGCGGACTGCAAAAAAGTAAGCAGCTCTGTCTTATTTAGAAGAAGGGGTAACCGTAACTTCATCGAGAAGGGGGGGGAGGGAATCGACTTAATACTCATCGACGACCCCTAAGGAAAAACCGTCAAGGGCCTGGCAAAGACATTCTTGAAGGAGAACTGCACACAGTTAAGGACAAGGATATTTTTGATCTTTTGACTTCCCGCGACCATAATATATAGTAATGATAATATCCGTCTGTTGATATTTCTTTCTTTCGACTGTAATCGAAATTCTGGAGTCAGTCTCTCTCTTGTTTCGTTTTTACAAGAATGTTGCACTTGAAAGCTTAACTTTGCGTAGAGGAATCAATAGCTTCAAGAAGAATGGCCATGTTGTATTTGTTACGCGGAAGTTGTTAACCTCCTGAAATAACAAGAAAAGGAGAAGCTCCAAGAATAGTCTCAATTAAGGAAATTGATCACGCGCGCATGGGGAAGGGCTCTCCTATTTAGCGCGTTGGCAGCTCGAGTTGAGTTAGTTCAGTGTACCCCCTGCACCAGTTTAGTACACGGCCCTGCTAGCAGAATTCTTTTCAACTTCTTCTCAGTTCTGAAGCAAACCGTCAACAGATCTTAGAGCCATTTTCTGTGCCTAAAGTCATTGATGCAATGTTGTTGAAAGTAAAAGCATGTACAAGGAAGAAGACATGACTTTTCTACTTCAGATGAACTTGCAAAGAAATGCAAGCGCCAGGAAAGTCGTCTATACGGTGATCGCGAGTGATCGCATCAGAGACAGTGTCGCGCCAAAGTCCATAATTTCCGATCACATTGATTCACTACTAGAGATAGTACCGCCACATCAGTGACTACTACAATCCCACATTAGAGACTGCCACCTCGCCCGGTGGCGAAAAGTAAGTACTATTTAGCACACGCGCACAACGATGCTTTCAACCCGTCTAAGCATTCACAAGAAGTGCCCTCTCGACGGCCAGTTCTATGAAGCCTTTGTGAAGCTGCTCATAGGGACACTCCTATATTTAAGGCTGCTAATGGTAATGGTAATGGGGACGCAAAAGACTGCACCCCAGAAATGGGCTAACTAGCTACTATTACTAACATCAAAAGACATCTTTGCCAGCTCTAGATTAGGTGCATTCTTCTTTACCACCTCTAGACTAGGTACATTCATCATCTCTCCATTATATTCAGGCGCATCTTCCGAGTGCTGCGTTAGTAGAAATTTGAATATGTGACTAATTGTCTTCTTATGAACTTGGGTAGTCGAGTAAGGACTGCAACACGAAGCAATCACATGACAACCGCAGTGCATGTAGTAGCCGTTGGTGAATTTTTGTCGTACAGCTTGGCTTTTTGGCACAACTTGACTAGGGAGTGAGGCTAAGCATGAGATACATCAAAGTGCCATGACCTTTCCAGGCGATGACTCTCTCTAGAGGACAGGGTAGTAATATTTATAATGAAGGAGAGCCTAATTTCTAAGTAGGCAGTAACCTCCTTATTCAAATTCTCCAAATGGAATGTAAGGAGGGCGGGAATAGTAATACTACGAACCATGAAGAGGGTAGCTCTCGAGATTAAAAGCCCTCTAGTGAAGGAGGTACTTCTCAAATTCCCAAGATTCTCTAATACTATTGAAGGATATGCTACCCTGGGATGGTACTCCGGAAACACAAAGCAAGTGGATACAGTCTCGGTTCAACATGGACGTGTGGCTGTTATGGCAACATCTGTTGATTGTGTCTGTTTATAACTCTCCATTCCATATGAGATGTGGCCCAGGACCGACGCAGTAGAATCGGGCTCATGAATCACCGCGGCGGCCTTGGTTCCAGTATTTGTAGATTTGTGCCGGCAGTATCCCGGTCTTTTATCCGAGGACTATAATATAGATTGATTATCTATCATCCTCGTAGCCCATAGAGAAGCTCTGCCTTACGGGTAGA
The DNA here is from genome assembly GCA_905178165.1 of Amoebophrya sp. A25. Classification (NCBI taxonomy): domain Eukaryota; class Dinophyceae; order Syndiniales; family Amoebophryaceae; genus Amoebophrya; species Amoebophrya sp. A25. The sequence goes on from CAJINU010000012.1 coordinate 177,655, forward strand.
AAAAGTTTTTATTTAATTTTTTTCGTTCTCTCAATTACAGGCTTTTTAGGTGCTACCTATGCAAACGTGTAGCAATTTATTGGTAGAAGAAGTTAGGCCGTCATGCTCTACACACTGTTGTTTCATCTGCTTCAAAGGTCATGTATTTGTAGAAGAAGGTGTACCAACCTGTTCTTGCGAGGTTATTGATTTTTTACCTTTCCTTAAGACAAGTTCAACTTTCATACTTCGATGCGATTCGCGACCTTAAGATGGCTGGTGAGTTTGGCTTGCCAACTAAGCCGCAAGGTCATGCCCTCATCGACGCGGTGCAGCGGTTCAAAGTTCCCGACCAGGACGACTTAAGGCAACAGGCTTGAAACTCAGATAGTGCTCGATCTTCTTTCGATCACAGAGGACTACTTCGGTTATAGATCACTGCTCCTGGTTCTGAGACAGCGCGCGAGCGTCTTATTACCGCTGGCGTTTCTCTTCAGATCGGAGTGAAATTGTTGGCCGATTGTGCGGCGCCTAGGCTTCCCAGGGTAGTGGTTGTTTAATTTTGTAAAAAATAGCTGTACTGAGGCGAAAAAGCATATAGTCCGATGGAAAGGAAAATAGATATAGTTTGCGCTTGAGGTTCCTTGTAACTGACTACGCGAGGCGGCTCGTCTCTGATCTATTGCTATGGGTGGCCTTTCGTGGGCTAGGCCAGGGGGGCACCAGCGTGCCTGCACATTCCAGAGGTGGCCCGGGGTCTGTTGGGTTCCTCCGCTTTCCAGCACCGCCGCCCGCTAGACGGCCGCACACAGTTGACTGGTGGAGTATGCCCCTGGCCTGTTGCTCTGGGTGGTCTTTAGTGGGCTAGGCCAGCGGGGGCACCGGCGTTCTTGCACAGTCCAGAGCTGGCCCACCTTGGGTCTGTTTAGTTTCCCCGTTATGTTATCCAGCGCCGCCGCCCGTTGGACGGCCGCAAACAGTTGAGTGGTCGAATATGGAGAAAGGCCATCAGTAAAATGCTTACCATGAGACGACTCTGTGTAAGATTTGCTTCAAACTTGACCAGGAAGGGTCAGACCTGAAGTACATGACCATAACCATAGCCAATCACTGGGCGTCATTGTGTTTACTACTTGTTATGAAAAGATGATTGAAAAAGCGAAAAAAGAGAAGATGAAAGGCAGCGCGTCGAGCCTCGACTGCGGTCTAAAAATCGCTGAAGGCTTTGACGGCTTAATGTCTGCGGCACTGACAGTTAATGCTAGCAGATCACTATCATGTTGCGTACCTACTAATAAGTGGTGGGTGGGACATTAATGCTCCTACTAGTAAGTGCTGGGAGGGAATTCCAGCACATTAAATGGGGGTCCACTCACGCAGCAACGGATAGTGGTCGAGTACCTCTAAGGCGGAGGCCGCCAAGCTGCAGGCGGCCAATTCCGCCATCGCGATTGGCAAAGCTGTAAGCAAAAATTTTATCAGTTTTTGCGCCGGAAAGGATCCACCAAAGCTCAAGTCACAGGATTATGGATAACGTATACGTGCTTCAAGCACAGAGTTAGTACAGTTGTACAACAATTCATAAAATTCTCATACCAAATATGGAGTCACCAGATCATGATAGCGCCATGAAATATGTGAGCAGATGTTTTGGAATGAGGAGTCTTCAATTTCGGATGAAGAAATTGCTCTAAAAATTTCGTCCCGATGTGGTCAACACGATATTTGCGACCGGAGCAGCTGCGTTTTACAGCTTGACAGTCCGCTACGAGCAAGTAGTAGGAAAAGTAATGTCAGAGAGACAGCGAACGCGGGCCGAAACGTGTCTCAGTGGTCTCGAAAATGTCGTCGTGAAGGGCACGGTTGCCAGTATGTGGCGCAGGCTTCCGGATTTCTTTTCTTCCACCGACACACGAGGACGGGACTTGGCGGAGCGAGTAAAGCTAAGGCTCTTAAGTTTATACTTATGCATATATACTGTCTAGCTAACTCCGGCGCACTCTTCTGGCGGAGGAGCCGAGGCCGCGTCAAGGGGGTGCACCCCTGGAGGGCTCCTGCGGGGCTCTTAGCTGTTCCGTGGTTGTTCCGCGGCTGTTCCGTAGCTGTTCCGCAGCTGTTCCGCAGGGTGCTTCCGCGGGGCTCGCACGAGCGCGGGCAAGGTTCAGCGCAAAACGCCACGGGCGTGTGCCGCAGCTGCCTTCTGTGTGTCTCAGTTAGGGAGGCCTGCTGCGCTGCTCCTGCGTGCTCCTTGCTGTTCCGTGGCGCGTTCCGTAGCGTATTTCCTCCGCAGCTGTTCCGCAGAGTGTTCCCTCTAGTTGCGCTAAGTGGCAGCGGCAGCGCGGCGCGCCACCTTGTTCCCCTTGCCCGTTTCTGGGCCCTTAGCGCCACCAAACGGGCCGCTCGGGTCTGTTTCGTGGCGCTGAAGGTCCAGCTAGCTGGCTGCGCCCCGTCGTTTTCGTCTTGGATTCTACTCCGGCCGGCGCCTCCTTGCTCTCCGCTGTCCTGATTCCCGCCACCGCCGCTCGCTTCGGCACTTCCCGCGCCTCTTCCCTTGTGTCGTTCTCCGCTCTCGTCTCGTCTTCCCTTCGCTCGTTCGTTCCTCGGCTGCCCTTGCCTTCTCCTCTCCCTCCAACCCCTCCAAAAATAGCCCCCAGCGGCGCGCACGGCGACGCCCATAGTTGTTAAGAACTCGGCTCGCGTTTGGGTTCCTAGAGTAGTCAATCCGAAATCCAATATTTTTTTGGGACGTCGTGACAGACGAAGAATATTGAGATTCTGCTTTTTTGGTTCCCTTTTTCGAAGATCTTGGACTACATTTGGAGAATGTTGTACGCGTCTTTACTAGAACGAGAAGAGTTCAGGGTTCAGCCGCAATTATTGTAGACCACATCTCGTCTCCTGCTTAGCACTATCTCACTCCCGACTAGTACTTGTAACAGATGATCACGGTCGATCTTGTTACATGCGACGACGGGACACGCCATTCCCGAGACGACTACTATATACGACTCCTGTGACACATCATATTAATAGTGATAAGTCGGATCGTCTTACTTTGAGCGGTAGGCTCACGACCCGCGCACTGTGATACTGTATCCTCTGAATTGGCTAACTACTACTACCACCATAGTTAGTACTCTAATATTCTCCCATATGGTGGTCCAAGGTTATTCTACCACTATTAGTGGTCCACTGATAGTCTGAATTACTTCTTCCACTACTTCCCCATTTAACCAGTTATTTTCCACTACTACTTAGCTACTTTCCACTATCTGGGAGTGTAGGTCTTACGCTTTGAATAGCGAAAAAGAGCATGATGAGGTGAGTAAAAAAGTGGCTATCCTCATGGGCGCTTTTTATGAAACAAAAAGCGTCTGAAAGTAATTAATTTTTAACCTCCTCCCATAACAGGAAGTGCGAAATTCTTACCCTCTTAGGGAGATGAGGCGTGCTGTAAATCTAGATTGGTTTTGCCTTTTTATAGGGATTGGCTTAGGTCCAGCGACGCTAAAAGCACATAAAGAAAAGCAGCCGGCTCGTTTTTCCCTCATAGCCTACTTAGGTGTATCCCTACATGCAATACTTCCCGAGAACCCTTTTTACTCTCCTTGCATGTGCTACTTCTGAAAGCATCCATAAGTGTATCCTATATACTACGTCTTCCTCTCAAAGCATCCATATGTAGGCTATACGTTACTTCTCAAAGCATCCATAGGTGACACTGTATCCTCTGAATGGGTTAACTAGTACTGCTATCCTCTGAATGGGTTAACAACTCCATATGTTACTTCTTGCACTCTTCCTACGTTACTTCTTCCACTCTTCCTACTGAAGGTTTCTAATGGAAACCGATAAAGCCCTGCTGGAAGGGGACGAAAAGCGCCTAGGGGATTTTGCCGCGTCGCTGCGCAATCTGAAATATGTTCGCCATACTGGCACAGGCACTTATGAAACCAAAATCCATGATGATAATGATTATCACTCTTGATGTGTACTTGAAAAAGGGTTGAGAATGAGAAAGTGGAGATTTGGGCTGGTTCATAGCACAGGCGTCGCTTCCCTTCTGGCGCAGAACATTTACAGGCATAAACATGCAACTACAATTAAGGCCCAATATATTTCATTTCTAAGACTCATTTCTTTCAAAAAAAACAGGGAGAGAAGAAAATCTGAGGATATATCCTCACAATATGACCTCTTGCCAGGCACATCAATCAATCAGTCAGTCAGTCAGTCCTTCTTAGGATGGGGAGGAGTGTAGTTGTAGGCAAGAAGTGAATAGTCTATGAGTCGGTCCTGTTGCTCTTTCTTGGAGAAGGTACAAGTTGACTGAAAAGACCTCAAAGCCACTTGATTGGGTGGACCATGCGGCATCACGTCATGGCATGAGCGCTAATACAAGCGATCAACAGTTCCCGACAGTGTTGGCTTTGGGAAATTGGTTGTCGTATGCGTTACCCACGACTGCGGACCCGCAGATGAAGTTTCCGATCCCGCCGCTCGCGAAGGAAAGTTACGCTACTCTGGCTGAAAACGATTGGTTCAAGCTCGTACTGAATGTTAAGGCTTCCGCTAAAGCATGTCTTCAACATCAAGATTCTTGGTCCATCTTTTTCTACTTGAAAAAGAAGGGCCCAGGGATATCACTCTCAGGGAGGATGCTACCGCGGTACGTCTAAGAATGGCGCGGAGTCGACGCAGAATTTTGCCCCGGCTTGGTCCCTTGTCACCGCGGCGTGTTTCAGTCCTTCACTGGATCAAGCGGAAAGCAACGTTATGGCAGGAGGCGGACTGTTGAACCTCCTGTATTAAAGTGATTCAATCCTACTGACTCGATCGTACACTCGATTAAGTTTTTGTTTTCACTAACTTCTTGAACTTTTGTCAAGCAACTAGTTGAAGAATGAAATGGGTGAAATTGAAAACGCTTTCTGGTAGACCTTGAGTCGAGAATGTCTTGAGTCGAGGTAGACTACTGATGGGTCTAAGACATGACTTAGGGTTATCATTGCTCAACCGAATGGCCTGTAGTAATTCTCGTGGTCACAACCAAGTCGTGACTCCTCAATAGAAGTTAAAGAATAATATTAGCCTAGTGCCTGCCAGGCTCAGGACCACTACCACGTATTTGGCACTAACCTCCTAAATTAAAAACTTTTACGCTCTAAAATCCTACATCCCGAACGATTTGTTTTCAAGACCAAGGTAGGGGATGGCGATCTGGGTGCGTCAAACACAAAGATTCAGTTCGATATCATGCTTAAATTTATGGGTTGGGCATGGGTTGGCCAATCTCTGGGCGTATTAGATACGTGCATGCATTAGCTTAGGTATGCAGGCATTTTAGATATGCGAGATAGATCGGCCCCGAATAAAGCAACCCCTAATGTTAAGGCTACCGCTATAGCATCCTCAGCATCATCCTTGACCGCTTTTTCAAGGGGAAAAAGAAGGCGCCAAGGATATTGCTCTCAAGGAAGATGCGAACGCGGTAGCTCTAATGATAAAGCCATCGCCGCCGTCGCTACGGAGATCAGGCGTGTAGTCCAGGACAAGAAGGAGGCTCCTGGAGGCAGCAACATCCAACTTTAAGAGGGAGTTGTACGTGGTCGAAGATAAATTTTTTAGTACTAAAAGTACAGTTAGACTCTCTCTCATGACCTAGGTGTTTATCCCACCAAGCGATGTAATAGTACAGTTCGTGTACAGTTAGAATGTCGTGGTAGATATTATTGTTCTACACCAAGGCCAGAGTACCTGCTCAACCACGGACGCGCTGACAAAGCTAAGTCCCATTCAACTACTTTTAGTTACTTGGACTAAATATGCACCTGACTTAGACTAAAGTAAGTAACGAGGACACAATCACAACCACCATGAGTGATCGACTACTAAGTAACTCCTCGTTAGTTAAAGTTAGTAAGAGCGTGCCTTTGGATGTACTACTTCAGTGATATGTGGCCTCATATGTAGATGCGGAATGCTACGGACGAGGATCCATGACAGGGCATAATTATACGTGCTTAAGTCACGACATGACTATGCACCACCTGCTTTGGGATAAGCATTGTGGGATGTCCCAAATCAGTGTGTTGTGTCCTCCTCACAAATCCGTTCGAGACCTGCTCAACCTGCTTTAAGACAAGCTCACTAAAGAAGTCGACGCATGCTTTGCGAAGATTGGGGAGAAACTTCAGTCGGTGACCGGACTTGTCCACTGGATGACAGTGTTAGAGTTAAGGCTGCCCCACACTTGATATATTTGTCGTTCTTTTGGTTTTTTTCTAGTTGGGCTGGCTCCGCCACTATATACAGAGCAAGACTAGAGGCATAGGCCCAGCGACGCACAAAGCACATAAAGAAAAACAACCGGCTAGTTTTCCTCCGACTTTAACCTACTGTCAAGACTAGCAAGTAAATTCAAGAATAGTAGGCACTACCGTAATATTACTTAACTGTTTTAGAACTCCGATCCAACCTGCTACTCCTGTTCTCGCTCGTTATTAGCATATCACAGACAACACGGGAGTACTTCTTAGTCGACATATTTTAGATCAATAGTTTACTCGGTTACTTCAGTTTTTCGTATAAATCAGGACTACGAGGTAGTTGCGCGACATGACAGGGAACAAGAAGATAAATCTGAGGTCCACCGAAGTTGTGCTCTCCTACTGGTAGAGGTATTTCAGGAAGGATACTATAACATTTTCACATGAAGATCTTCAGAGCTCCTCTGCCTGAGTAACTTCAACTTGGATCTTGGTATCTTCACGGGAGCGGGTCTAATTCAATCGCCATCGACTTTTGATGGACTGGGACCAACAGATCGAAAAATTGGATTCGTCAACGCGCAGCAAGCGTTAACACACAACAAAGAAAATATGGCTACCGCTCAAGAACCAGGATCTCCCTTAGCATCATCTCAGTTGACCCTTTTTCTACTTGAAAATGAAGCCCCACGACCCGAAGGATATCACGACTCTCAAAGAGGAAGATATCATCCTCAAGGGAGACGCTAACGCGGTAGCTCTAATAGCAGCATGAGGCGCCTTTTTGCGGGAGATGCTTCGCAGAAGTCGGATCTTGGTGGAGTATGGAGCTGCGTGCTTGAGCAGAGCGAAAAGGCTTACAATTTGGAGAAGACGACAACGCATTCTTTATGGAGATACTTGATTTTATCTACCTTATTGTAGAGGAGTAGATGAATACTGTACTGAACACGACGTAGTATATAAGTACTTATATATTTGATAGATGATTAAGATTATGAGCAGTGGCGAATAGTTTCCAACTCATATTCTCGTTCACTTCTCTTGTGACACAATCGTCCACAGTCATCCACTATTCATTACGCCTTCTCTCTGCTAGTAATTTACAAGGACTTGTTTAGGAATCTGATAATTCTTCGTTCCTTTTTATGGATGATGTTTTTTCTCGGCCTCTTCAACACACCATTGAGGCTGGGTGGTCCGATTATTTAGGTTGGTCAAAGCCGGTTGCTGCCTCTATGGTCCTCTGCCTCGATAGTCTCCTTTACAACTAAATTAGATGCTTCTCTTTGCAAACAAATCCAGGCGTTTCCCAATAAAGTCCTCATCAAAAAACATCATTCATAGCTGCATGCTTCGCCTTATCGTCATTTGCTGGATGCCCATGCGCAAGGATTGCTGGGGGACCGTTGCCTCGAGGGCGATCCGGGAATAATTCCCGAGGCAGAGATACCCTCTTGTTATGGAGTTGGAATTTTTGAATTTTTAGGTCTGTTCCGGAGAACTACAGGCTGCCTCTATGGTCCTCCGCGTGGCCACCCACACCCTCATCTGGAGCCGCACCGATGGGCACTCTCAGGTCTGTTTCATATAGATAAATTGTTATAGACAAGCGGGTAGAAGAACTCGTCAGGGAAATCTTAGGCAGCTCGCCGAATAGATTCAAATCATCATCATGGTCCGGCTATAGATAGAAACAGACGGCACGACACGCTAAGAAGGGAAGGCGGGGCTTTCCTTGGTCACGACGGAAAGCGGGAGATGTGGACCGCTGACCCGCGATGATTCTCCGCAAGATCTTTTAAGACCTATTTCACGTTTTGATAAACGCAAGACAGTTTGCTAGAACTTCTACGTAACGCGGCTCCCTAGGTACATTATCCGTTGAATCTGTGTCGTCTCGATGGAAGTTTGGGCAGGCTACTTGAGACGTGATGACGAGATCCTTCGACCTAAGCAATACATAATATGTCAAAACGTTTTGACAAACGTCTTGTTGATTTTGTTTCCTTCATCTATGAAGAAAATGTATTGACGGACACTGTGGAGATTCATCAAGCTTACATCCTAGTGACACACGACTGCTTAGAGACTGTCCTGTTGATGTGTTAGATCTCCACTGGTTCATCGTCACGGATATATTAGATCTCCACGGGGGTAAGATTCCGAGTCATGACACGTCTCCACTGGTCGTCTTGTTGATGTGGTGGAGAACGACCAGCGGAGACGTATCATGACGATGAATCCGTAATAAGCTGACAGTCTACTATAACCTTAACTAGGCCTTGACCAGGCGTAGTACACGTGCCTGGAGTGTGTTAACTGGTCTCACTTAAGGGATGTCATAACTAGTCTTGGACACTTAAGCTGGTGGCTGGAGACGTATCATTCCGTGATAAGATTACAGTATCATTCCAGCCCCTGGCTCTAAGCATGCGGAGCGAGCTCGTGTCGAGTAGTGCGAGTGCCGGGTTGGATAAGGCATCGCCCTATCGTTTAAGGCCTCACTCAATTCATCTTTTACTACATCTGTGAGCTATCTCAAAGTAGAAAAGTGGCACTAAAAGGGACGAGAGCCGGTGATGTGACGACTCTTGTCTTTTTACGTAGCGCCGGGTGATATGACGACTCTTATCTTTTTACATAGGAAAATGGACACATCAGATGAGGGAACAAAAGATGGCACTAAAAGGGACGAGAGCCGCTGATGTGGCGACTCTTATCTTTTTCCTATCATCAGATCGGGGAACAAAAGATGGACTCTTGTACTTACATAGATGATGAAAAAGATGAACTCTTGTAGTGAGATCTAAATCTTGTGGTGGCTGTTCTCGCTAACGGGCTGCTCCCGCGACTGCAGATACTCTCTGATCCGAACAGCAACATCCACGAGTGCAGGAGAAACGCGATGAAGCAGGCTGCTCACTGGGTGATGAATATTATGGGTGCTGAGTTACTTATACTGAATATTACTGAATATTGTAGTATCACCGCATGAATATTATGCTATCACTGCATGAGTGTCGCTCTTAGGGTAGTCTGTACCTTGTTCGAGATTTATTGTATTGCATTGCATGAGCGCTTAGGTAGTAGAAAACTAGTATATACTTGACTGATAAGCTGTTTCTTGTTGTGGTTTTGTTTTTGTTTCTAGTTCGGTGCTGCTCCACCAGAAAGTATTCGGCTCTCACTGCATGAATGTTAGTCCGTCGATTAAGGGGAAGAAGAAGGGAGAGCTGACCAAGGGGGCTGACAGAGAAGGCCTACCCTAATGAGAAAAATAATCTCTCGCCTCAGCGTCGGCCCGGTAGCGTCCTTCTGTTCCCATGTCCTTGAATACAAGACATGGAAAGGTACCGACGTGAGGGCGTACTGACATCAGGTTGTACCGACATGAGGGCTCAAGCACACTCTAAGACAAGGCTTTGGAGAAAGGTCGTTGCGACTGACACGGGAACACAAGTGTTATGGGTCGGCTATTCCAGTCTATTTACTGCAAGTGATTGATTATTCGAGTCGTTTCGTCTTGCCGGTAGTTTAGGAGGACTACTTGACATATTCCTAGGAGGTGGGATGAAGGACTGATGGCGTGAGTTATCATTTGAGAGTAAGTGTCTCTCTTGCCGATGTTGATTTTAAAAGTGAAGATCATTACGTTTACGCATCCATTGACGAGCTACCCTGTTTAGTATCTTACACACTACGGTTTATCAAAAGGCGCTGGCGCTTCGTTTTGGCGATGGGGCAATGTTGTTACACCATACTCGCGCTTATTGTGCTCTCTCTAAAGATACCATTGTACGAGGCTTTTGGCTTGACGAAAAAATATTCGCAATCGCTGGGAACTATTCCGAAGAACTTGCGAGACAGCGGCACATCATTGGAGACCATACCGGAGCACGGCGTCGGATTTTTGGCCGAGCAAATAGATGCATACATCAAGTTTGACGTATGGCACTAACTTAATCTTCAATATTGAAGAATTTGGCTTTTTTGGTTCGTTTTTGAGTGCTTTTTTTTAACTCATTATTTGTCTTTTTTGGTTCTTTTTCTAGTTATGCTGGCTGTACCACCAATATCGAAGGATCGGGGTTTTCAATCGATGCCGGATGTTCTGTATGATTCTAGCTACAGTTTTTGTTAAGCGATATGAGAGAGATTCTCAGATGAACAAAAACTGCACCAGTTAGAATCTCTGACCTGTTATCAATTTTTTGATGGCAGTTTTTGACTGTGATTATCATTATACATGTAGTTGCTTCTAGTCGCGCCACTGATACGGCAAAAGCTCTTTGCGAAGAAGAACAAGAAGAGAGATCTTTCTTGTTGTCAAACTTTTTTGTTGACTAGTATACAAGCTGTCATTACTAATAGGAGAAGAAGAAGAAGATTGATGGTCTTCGCTCGGCTACTCGGCGGCTATTTCAGTTCATCTAGTACGCCATTACCACATAGTAAGTATGGAAATCGAGATGTGATTTCTTCCTTCTCTTCACTCAATTCATCCAAATTACTTTTTCCTTATCTCCTTAAGGGTATCAGCGGTTCTACCCTTTGCGTTTTTTCATATCTGCCTGCGAAAGGAAACGCGCAAGTGGTCGACTTTCTAGGCTCGTTGTATCGAAAGGTAGCGGAGAAGGATGTCGGACACGACACATTAAGACCAAAATTAGTTACTGTTTTCTTCACTTCTGATGAGTAGGTCTCGGATTAGACTGTCATGCCCTGCGCACTGTTCTTTCTGCTTGAAAGCTTATTGTTCTCTTCCATAGTGTTTGTGTCGTAGTAAGTTTTTCCTGCTTATGCACAAGAGAAGATGATGCACACAAGAAGAGAATATTTGTAAGAAGTATGCACGCAAAAACTCTACAACAACTCTCTTTAGAACGAGCTGCAGGGAGAGTGAGAGAGAAGCAAGTGTTGCGAAAGGTAGATAGAGAATGACCACCAGAGACGTATGACGATGATAGGGTAGTTCGTTTTCTTCATCATGTCCTTCTGCAAATGTTCTACAGGAAGCCCCGACAAGTATGATTTATTGTTTATTAAGCATTTTCGACCTCTTGCTAGTTGTTTCTTGTTACCGGAGACGGAGAGAGAAGGAAGCCTTCTAATGTTGAACATGAAAAAAGAGCTTCTGGCCCTCGCTTCGGGTATTGTGCCAGCATCTGGATCTTCCGAACTGCAGAAGCTGCCAAATATTAAGCTGCCAAGAACAGCGCGTGGAGCTAGAACAACTATATTTTCAAGTAGAACTAATAGGCACTTCTTTTCTAGGACTACATACAATTACAGAGCAACTATATTAAGTAGAGCTAAAAGTTATAAGGACTTACACTTAGTTACTTGATTAAGAGAAGGCACAAGTAGAGAATATCTTCTAGGAGGAATCCTTCAATCAAGTAGAGAGTCACTTCAATGCGCTAGGATGTTTCATATCTACTTAGATAACCCACTCTACTTAGAAGTATTCTCTACTAGATAGTCTACTCTACTTATGGATTCTCTACTGCTGAACTTCTGTTCAATTTCTTCTCTACTTAGGACTTCTTAAGGAACTAGAACATCAAGTAGAGAACCTCTGCAATTCGACCGCTCAACATCGCCTCGCAGGTGAGCCCACTCCTATCCTATCCTGTGTCCTATCCTGTAGAGTAAATATGTAGAGGAAAAATTACACGCTTTGAGTACAAGATGACAGAAAGACCTACTTGCTCTCCTGAAGATAGAGTCTTTTTATCATCTTCTACTGTATCTTCTCTTCTGAAGCTAGAACTACACGCTTTGAATATGTGAAGAAGAATCACGCGCTTTGAGTATGCAGGTTCCGGACGGCGAGGCAAATCCTATCTTATCCTTCACGCGTTGGAACTCGAACACATAACCATATAAATATCCCTGTTGTAGAGCTTCTTGCTCTAGAGCTGGTTGTTTTAACCTATCCACCTCTGCGGATGTTGAGCTTCTAAGCTACTAGCCGTCTAAGGTAACATAACCCATCCAATAGAAGTACATGCCCAGAAAGCGGGCCCATCAAGGGCCCGCTGCGCTGGGGATAAGTTAGCAACTATAGAGATAAGACTACGACGCAAGCCCCTAAGTCACCAAACAAACTAGCGACGCGCGGCGAGTTCGGAATTGACTATCGTGGACGCCCCTCATGGCCAAACAAGGCTGGCTTCCGCTGTCTTGTGGCCGCTAAGGTATCAAGCTGGCTGTGGCTAAGCTAGCGAGCTGGAGAGGCAATGGCAAAGCTAGCGCGCTAGATATGGCGGAGCTAGCAAGCTGGCCAAGATTAGGCTAAAAGGGTGGCGCTGGCTGCCGGTCTAAGCTAGGAGGGTGGCAATGGCCAAGCTGTCCAGCGAGCTGGCTATGGCTAAGAAAGCAGCTGCTGAGCTACAAAGGAAGCAGCTACCAGTTTATCTATGGCGAAGCAGCTAGGAGCAGGCTAGCGATAGCCAAGCAGCTAGCAGGCTAGCGATGGCCACGCAGCTAGCAAGCTAGCTACCATGGCCAAGTAGCTAGCTTGCTAGCAAAATAGGGCCGAGCAGCTACCTAGTAAGCTCGCCACCTATGGCGCAGCAGCTAGCGCGCTAGCTATGCGTAAGCAGCCAGCAAGCTAGCTATGCTATGGCTAAGCAGCTAGCTAGGCAGATAGCTATGGCCGAGCAGCTACCTTGCTAGCCAGCTATGGCTAAGCAGCTAGCAGGCTAGCTATGGCTAAGCAGCTAGCGGGCTAGCTATGGCTAAGCAGCTAGCAGGCTAGCTACGGCTAACCTAGCCAGGTAGCAGGTGGCTACGGGTAAGGGGTAGGCAAGCAAGCTCACTAGGGCTAAGCAGCTAGCAAGCTGGCCATGGCTGTGAAGCTAGCAAGCTAAGGCCCTTGCGAGGTGGCGGCGGCCCTTGAGGGGGGGCCTATCCCTAGCCTAAGGTTATAACAGCTTTTCCTTAGGGAGCCTCCTTAAGGGAAATTCTTTGCCTTAGGAAAAGCCATAGCGACTTTCTGTAATAGAAACCCTTTTAGGGAATCAATTTCCTTAAGGAAGGCACTTAAGGAAGACTCTAAAGGATTTGAGAAAAGTTGTTTACCCTATAAGCACTAAGATTCGACGGCGCTCGGAGTAAGCTTACACGTTTCTTAGGCTTCACAGTAGCTCCTATAATTTAAAATAACCGCGGTCACAACATCCTAAAAATCCTATGATCTTGACAATACTAGCTCCTATAGTTATTTCTAATAAATATCCGTCACGACATCCTAATCCTACTAGTGAAGTGATAACAGATGAGGAGAGTAGTCCACACACGAGTCTCGCTCAAGTTCTAACTTCCACTATTGGAGCAACAATATCGCAGTAGAGATCACATTCTTCCTTTTCTCAAGCTTTCCTTTCTTTGCTTAAGCTTTGAAGACTTCCATTTTTCTTAAACCTTAAGCAAGTTCTCTCTTTCTTTCCGTAAGCTTTCCCTTCTTTCCTATTCTAATATTCGTTACAACATCGACGCAGACGCGCACAACGTTGCGTGGGACATTTTCAAGAGCACGTGCCTCACCTTAAGAAAACCTTTAGTACACAACCCTTAGTACACCTACGGACCTTAAGAAAACTTGAGTACACAACCTTAGGAAAAGCTTTAGTACATCTACGGACCTTTAGTACACAACCTTTTAGTAGACAACGAGCCTTTTTCTATTAGTACGCAACGAGCTGCGTCTTTCTTTTTTTACACAACGAGCCTTTTTTGATTAGTACAAAGCCTACCTTCTTTTATTAGCGCACAGACAACGAACCTTTTTTTTTGTTGTAAGTACTTACTACACAGCCTTTATTTATTTTCGTACTCCTATGCGTCGGCGTTAGGAAGGATTGCGCCTTAGTTGTTCGACAGAGGTTATTGGCTTATAGTTCTCTCTGATAGTTGTAGACTTGTGGCCGTTGGCTTACGGTCTTATGTTCCCCCAGTGTATAAATGCTTAATTGTGTAATTGATCGCACACACTGAGTCCCTTAACGCGCAATGTTTTTGTTCACATTGACTCGGTTAGTGCGCAATCTTTTCGTGCACAAACAATCTTAGTCTTTTTTCGACGTGGATGATTTCTTCTACCCTGTAGTCTTAATCTTTCTTTTACTTCTGTGCTTAATAATCTACTTAGTCTCTCTTCTTCTACGTTGTAATTTCTAGTTTACAAGTCGTCCACGACTTCTATACCTTGGTACCTCTAATTGCCACATCCGCAGTTGCGCAGAGTGCGGCGTTTTTGGAGATTAAGGCCATATACATAGTAGGTCAACTAGTAGGCCATATAGTAGGTCAATAGAAGTAGGCCAATATAAGTAGGTCGATAGAAGTAGGCCAATAGAAGTAGGCCAATAGAAGTACTGACATACAACTTGATGCTAGTTTCTCACTCGACACTCTTGCTCTCCTTGTGAGGTACAAGCTTGTTGGCAGGCCTTACCCCTGATAGTTAGTTTAGGAGCAAAGGCGACATGACATGACAGGCACGAGGTACCATGGGGGCATCAATAGTGTCTTTATCGAACAGTCGTGGTTCGAGTGAGTGAGTGACTCAATGAATGGATAACCATCAATCTTCAGATCATAAGTTACTGTGAAGCTAGTCATGCTAGAGCTTCTATGCGATAGGGCTTTCTAGGTGATCGAGCAAGGATAGCAACGCGAAGCGTACAGATGACATCAATCTTCAGCATTTGTAGCGCCAGCTTTTTCTGAAATAGTTCTAAGGAAAGTGGCGCGAGCTTTCTGCAAAAGACACCCCGATGCATGGACAAAAAAGTGAAGATGTGGCACGACGGTCTGACGTGGCATGTGACGTTTGCCGATGAGTCACAGGTTGTAGAAAAGTTTCCTGGTGACGACGAGAAGGCGGACTTCTCCGCACGCTCATGGGGATTCAAAACATCTTATGCAACCTTCGCTACTGGTTGCTTCAATCTCGAGGGCGAGTACAAAAAGAAGTTCCCTCGAAACAAACTCCCCGCGAAAGCCAATGCCATCTTAAGAGGTTTACCGTAATTCATCTACTTAAGATGCACCATCCTTGAGGTCCTCCCTTGCATGGGGAAAATGATCAAAGATGCTCTTCAAGATGAATACGTAAGTACGGTCTAAAAGCAGAGGTGCCAGGCAGCGGCTACACGTGGAAGAGTGAGGGAGACGAGTGTCATCTAGATAAGCGAAGCGAGAGGGGCCCCATCACTCCAGGCAAGTGTGGTGAACGTGAAATTCCATAAGGGTTGCAAGTTGATCTCTCATTTGCAAGTTGATCTCTCATCTATGAGCATAAATCTGTGAGCAAGTTTTCAAAGACGGAAGTCATAGATCACATGCAAGCTAGATCGGTCAACTTGAAACCCCTAACGTGAATCGTCCGGCTGCATGGTACTCAAGTGCACGCCAGACCCCGTTTCAAACGCAGTAGGAAAGCGCCAAGAGCAAAAAGCTGCGACACCAGCTGTACTGAATTCTCCGAAAGACGTTTTCCGCTCCCTTTTCGGCGTTTTCTTTCCAACCTACACGGCGCGGCTTGAAGATGCTAACATGGGATCTAGTACATTAAGGCAAAAGTATTTCTTTATGAGAGATCATAGTAGTACTCTTGTTGAGATTTAGGGCATTTGTCAAAGATGATAGTAGTACTCTTGTTGAGGTTTAGGGCATTTGTAAAAGATCATAGTAGTACTCTTGTCGGGATTTAGGGTTTAGGAAAGATATACATAAATATCTACCTGCTCTTAAGATAATATAGGAGATACTGATCCACATTTATTCCTACTAGACTGACTAAGCAATGACTGACTAAGCAGATACTAGGCAAGATCGACTACCACTTCTAACTAGTGCACAACAAAAATCGGCAACCTGTGATCCTTCAAAGCAGGTGAAGTCCGTTGTGCAATGGTATATCGACGGGCTCTGGCGCGGGCAGTTCACGAATAACATCATTGGCCGAGATGACGCATTATGAGGTCAGATGTGTAGTATTACCCTCGACTTATTAGATCATAACCGGTTGATTTTCCCTCTATGATTCCTAGGTCTATTTCGCCGTGCAACGTTTTAGACCACTTCATCTCACATTTTTTTGATCGTCTTACTCCCGCTACATGGCTACATAAAGCTGGATCATGAGAATGGCTAGTAGTTGTACGCCACCACAAGAACACCACCACCATCATGAAAATGCGCAGTGGTACGCGACTAATGCTGTAACTAAGGCTTTCCCTAGTCCATCTCCAGAAGCATCTCAAAGCTGTCCCGTAAGGAAAAAAGCAGATCCGAGATGAGTCCCGAGATGGATTGGGGTGAGCTCCAATGTACAGGAGGGGAGTAGTTCTGAGTCCTACATTAACTCTGCTAACATTATTTATTACAAAGTTTAAGTTATTCTTGATAGATAGCCTATTCTGTTTTATCTTTTCTTTGTTTTAATTTTTCTAGATAGGTCTGATTCACCACAAAAATTATTACAAAGTCTAAGTCGTGGAGTTCAAGGCACCTACGGGAAGTTGCAAGTTGGTGGTCTCAATTTAGAAGCAATCACGAGCGTTGAAGGACCCTCCAGTGAGGATCGCTTCGAGACGCTCAGACAGCTTTTCGAAATGGCAAGCGCCGAGGGAAAACTAACGAATTATGAACTTCAAGACGTTTTTATTTTTCCCGTTTGCCATAGTCATAGACCACGTTTGACTATAAGTTACTCACGAGCTAGCTAGTCCAGAGCTTCTATCTGATGTGGCTTCTTAGGTGATCGAGTAAGGATCACAATTCGGCGCGAACACATGACATGACAAGCCTCCCTTCTTGCTGTCACTGTGACCGTAAAGATCTTGTTCCTTCCCTACAGAGTGACTCCGTGCGTGGTTATCCGCATGTGCAAGCAATAGCATGAGCATAGGCAGCATTCTAGTCAGTCTCTGCGTCAGACATAGACACACTTTCAAGCTGCGAAAAAGGGCAGTCTATCCTATCCCATGCTAAAGGGCAGCTTATTCCTATTCCTATTCTTATTCCGATTCCCATCGCGTCCTATCCTATTCCGGCCCAAAACTTATACAGCTTAGAGCTGATCATGGGCACTCGTGAATGAAGATGGGCACTCATTCGCGTCTAGAAGGCACCTTCTTACCTTTGTGCTATCCTTGTTACCTTCTTACTTTTGTACTATCGGACTCGGACAACTAGGAGAGCTTTGCTAATTCAGGAGGCTTAGGTTATCACGTGGCTCGTCAAAAATGAATGAGCGAGTGAGTGAATGAATGAATGATCTCTATAGTATACTACCCTCTCTCTTTGTCTGATCATATTACCCTCTATTTCTTTTTCTTCATACGAATGCTGTCGCAGGCTTAACGAATGACAGGAACGGCGGCTTTTTGGAGTTGAAAAATCTGAGCAAGGACGACATCAGCCAGATGGAGAAAATTGTCAGCTGGCCTTAAGGCTCTCACTAATTCATCTGTGATTGCATCCTTCAAAAGTAGCATGAGACGAGGGAGCCTTTTCAAAAAAAAAAAATGTTCTGAGTAGCATGAACGATCTCGGATACTTTGTTTTCAAGCACATGCAGCACTTGAAAGATGACGAACTACGGACAGTTCTAATGGTCAGATGCTGCTTCGGAAGCTTGGGACATCTTCCAAGTTTGCACTGGTGTTGCTCCTTATGACCTCCACTAAAAGGAGACTACTTCATCAGTGTAACATTATCCTCGTCTAGTAGAACCATGGGCTTCATGATCAGTGTAAACGATTAATGTGATCAGTAGAACTTCTATGGACTTCATCAGTGTGTGCAAGCGGGCAATATCCCTCGCCGTATTTATCCTATCCTGTCGCTCAAACGATTCGTAGATGTGATGAATTTGACGTGAGTGTCAACTAAGTCTTCGTCGAACTTTTCCATACAGTCGACACCTGCATTTCTGTCTGAATTTAGTGATTTGCTTCAGAGCAGATGGTGGATGCTCTAGTCCTCTTAGCACTTATCTGAAAGTGAGTTGTTAGCAGATGAGATGGATTCAGCGATAACAGATGAGATGGACGAATAAAATACCCCCTCCACCCAATGCACCACAATTAAGTACTCGAACACCACCTCGTGCTAGGTAAATGAATGAATGAATGAGTTGTTGGCAGATGAAGTAGCGGATGAAATAGAAGATGAATGGTCAGAGGATTCATTAGGAGATGAGCTAGAAGTAGATGCATTTTTTGACTCTAAAAATATCGGGAGTCATCGTTGGAAGGAAAAATCTCAAAGGTCTCCGCACCGAGAGGACCCATCGGGCAGGGAAAAAGTAAGGAGATTACGTCGCTTCTGGCAGTGCTACTGAGCTTAAGAAAGGGTAGTACTTATCTTGATTCAGGTCATTTCTCCATAAAGAAAAGTATTCTTGGCCCAATCATCTCGTCGACTTGCGTCTTAATCCTGAGTGAACCTGCTCAATCTGAGAGCCGCTACCTCCAAGGGGTACCAGAAAACCCCTCAACTTGAAGAAGAAAGGAGCCCACAGGCATACCCTGGCGACCGTCATAATAATGCTCTACTAGTCCTGTCAATTCCCGCGTCTGACTCCCTTCATACAAATTATGATTGTCTTCTACAAATTCGAATTCAGATTTAAAGTAGGCACATTCGAAGTAGGAGACAACCTTTATGTTTATTCTTGCGTATTACTAGACTTTTTCCTTTCATACTCTAACATCTGGCGCATTGTTTTCACGGCTTGCAAGTTCCGTGGGGGCAAACCTAAGCGGGGCACCAAATCCAAACTGTCGGAGCCAGTTGGTGATAGATATACCTTCCAAACTCGAGCGAATGCTCTGGCTCGCGGCCACAGGCGGTCTTACCAAAGCGGAGGACAGTTTTCTCGTCAAGATCTGGAAAGCAGTTGTGCGGACCGTACTAGTGACAGATGTGAAGAACAATCTTCAATTTTATGGGTTTATTGGATGTTGAAGTTTATAATAAAATAAATATCGCATTTGATTTGCGAAGAATTCTGTGCCAGCGCCCTTTCCTGTTCTGTTTTCTTCTTATAATATATAAACTCCTTTATTTTTTCCTTAGCAACAAGCTAGACTAGCGGGTAGAACTCGTCTGGGAAATCTTAGGCAGCTCGCCGAATAGATTCAATTTATCACTTTTTCCTTAGAAAAGCACCTTTATCAAAAGACAGGCAGGCAGAGGACGTAGTTGGAAGGAAAATAGATGGGTTTTGATGTGGTCTATCTATTGCTTTATTGTACTATATTTTAGAAGATATAGATGGTCAGGCATTATTACTGGTCCAACATGCAAAAAAACTCTTTTCATGACCTGACAAAGGCGATAGGAATACCCGAAAAAGAAAGCGGACGCTTCCAAGCTTTGGCTGGTAGTAGCGCGGACACGGCAGTTAGGGCTAGACACTCACAACTATCTGGTGTGTCAGGATCGATGGTCCTGAGTGAGTTGTCTCAACATTGTTCTGTCGTGAAGGGGAAAAAAGTCAGGCCAGTAGGACTAAATAGGCTACTAGCAGAGCATGCTGATGATTCATCGAGAGGGGAAAGCAAGGGGAACTAAAGCAACTCACTCAACCATGGATAGTGAGTGTCTAGCGTTAAGGCAGCAGCGCTTTTGAAGGCTTACTACGTTGGCACGCCTCTACCTAGGAGGGATGGAAATGTTAAGGCTTATGTCCTTTCAAGCGATAGGGGTATAGACGACCTTCAAGCGATATAATTTCTAAGCGACGTTCAAGGGATATCTTTCTTCAAGCGACTTTCAAGGGATATTTTTATGCGACTTTCAAGGGATGATATGTTCAAGTAGTCTACTGCCGGACACCGGAATGTTGTTGAATTGGAGTCTTAGGTTTAGTACTGACACATCGCTAATAAGAAGAAGGAGGTGCTGACTATCAAAAAGGAAGAGTGGACTGCTTTTGCTAGTGACTGCATACAACCGCCATCTTTAAGGGTTTCCGAATGGCATTCTTCACTTGCATCCTTGACCTTTCTTCAAGTGGAAAATGGGTCAAGGATGTATTGAAGAGTGTAATGCTGCAACCTCTAACAGCTGCCAGCAAAATGGTCACAAACCAGCCGTCGCTTCGCGTGCTGCTGTTTTTGATCGGGAAGCTCATGAATGCCGCAGGCGAGACCGAGCCATCGTCAATTACGGCGTGCCTTTCTTTAACCGTCAAGGTCAGCGTCTGTGTTTGAAGTACATCTGACGTAATCAGTCAATCAAAAATGAGTCAATCAATCAATCTAAATCAACTGTTGACCCTCAGGCAGTCAATCTCAATCAATCAAGCTGCAAAGCTTTAATACAAGTCGTTGCAAGAATACTGTCTCAGTCGCCATCGGTGATGAAATTTGGCGCATCATGTTGGCTTTGCGTACTGGCAACGCGAAGGGAGAGGACGCTGTTGCAGCAGAGGAGACTCTGAAGGAGATTTTAGACCGAATGCAAAAGGAGAATCCGCCAGATAATTCGAACTCCGACTCCAATATTTGGCAAATGGGTTACGACTACCTGAAGATTTTGAGAGGTGTTGTGCCAGTGCGCACGAGCGCCGACGATGCCAAGAAACAGGCGTTGCAGCTAGCGATTGGAGTATGGATGATGTTTTTTTCCATCTGTCAGACCATCTAGTAGGCTGCTTCTTTGCCCTTTGATGAAAGTGTATTCTAGGGCAAAGACGAGCCTCGATGGTCTGCCTAGATGGAAAAGATACCATTCTTCATATAGAAGACGAGACAAGAATGCAGGTGAGGGTGCTACAACCAAGGGCTTCAGCAAGACCTTCGAGTCCGACAACACCGCAGCGCTATTTGCAAGGCGCGAGGCAGCAACTGTGCTGGCGGCACCACAGGACAGTGCAGATCAGTCGCTGCCTGCTGTTTACATTAAGGTGTCACTCGTGGTCGGTGGTGGAGAAGGGTAATGTACTCATTAGTTTACACTCTCAATTGCATAGAAAAAATAATGTTGTACAACTAGTTTTTCCTAGTTAGGCTGGCTCCATCACTAGTACTATTATATGTTAGGTTAGCAGTTGTAGTTGTAGTAACTTAATCTTCAGTTATTCCTCTTCTAAGGAAAGAAGTGCCTCGAGTCCGAATCTGGGAGGCTTTGGGAACGAGCGCGTTGCGGCGTTTCGCATGTTTGCCGATGCCTGTCTCTACTACAAAACGGATGGGCCAAATGTTAAGGTCAGCTTTCTCCATCTTTCTCAGCATCTTCTTGGTGCCTTTTGCCGTGTATTGCTTATTCCTATGAATTGGCTAAACAAGGGTTAGAAGAAGGTTCAGGTCCCGCGACGCTTAAAGCACTAGGTAAAGCAGCCGGTTAGTTTTCACCTCTGCAATTCTAAGGTTCTCCCATGTAACAATATACAAGGGTGGTAAGCAGTTATACAGGGGTGTCAAGATGTAGTTGAGGGTAATGCCGAGATATATGAATATCGAAGCAAAGCGGACTCTAAAAATGAGGAAGATGATGACGCGATTGCTTTGGAGTACCAAAATATCATGGTGATGACAAGAGTAACGGGAGTCCTTTACGCCAGTGTGAAGCAATCGCCGGCCGCGGACGGCGGAAAATTTCCCCCGAAGGACCCCGTGAAATGTTTTTAAGGACGATCGATAAGGACTTAGAAGTTAGAATAGATTGCTTATCCCCTTACCAGGCTTTCCACTTCCACGGCCGTTTCCAATCTTGGAGACACACTGCTGGAATTGATTTGTCCCCTCATTAGGCTCGGAGTACTAAATGGGACACCATGAATGAACATAACCTAACCCAACCTAACCCAGTCTAACCTTTTTAAAGATGCATGACTTAACCCAACCAAGTTGTTCATCTCCTCTTGAAGGATGATAGCGCTACTATAGGTCGTTTCTTAGAAGAAGAAGTTGCTCATCTCCTCTTTATTAAGGATGATAGCGCTATTGGACGTAGGATATACATCCCTCTGTAGAACTATGCATAATGGACGAGGAGAGAAGTAGGATCAATGGTAACGTTCGATGAGTAAGAAGAAGCTACTATGGAGGTCGTGTAGAATAGCTACATTATTATTTTTTGGTTTTCTGTTAGTTACTATCTTATCTCGCCAGAGGCAGAGAATGACCACCAGAGATGCATGATGATGATGATGATGGGTGTTGCGCTTCTAATTTGTGAAATACTTGGTAGACCTGCTGATCCAGTCGGTTTCCCTTCGCGTGTGGGCGGCGCTATCGACACCGAGCACCGGCACAGAAACGCCACTGGTGACTTAAGGGTTGCTGCAAGTTGACTCATCATCTAAGAGTTGCGTATCCTTTTCTAGGGGACCTTTTCAAGGGGGAAACAATAGCAAAGGGATAGTTAGATATGCGAACTAGATGAACTAGACGATAGTAGTTCAAGAATAGGGCATTTTCTTACCAAGAGTAGTTCAAGAAACTAGATCAAAGGGCATTTTAAAGCACATAAGTAAAACAGCCGGATAGTTTTCCCTCTAGTACCCCTTCAAGCAATAGATCAAAGGGCGTTTTCCTACCAAGAGTGAACTAGTTCAAGAGCTTCTTGCAACCGCTAAAAGAGGGAAAGGCACTTTCTTACCACGCTCGCTACCGCTTCCAGTTCCACAGAGGGCAGCACAGAAGAGGTCTTGGAGGGTGACGGCGGAACAAAAGATGCGAACACGATTGCGAAGTTGCTTCCTCTCTCAACGACTGGTAGCATTTATTAAGGCCCAACAGACCACTTTTTTCATCGTTGTAGTCTCATTATAAGTAAATATTTCTTGATCATATTATATATAATTATTCTCCTAAGGTCTACATGCTTATATATTAAGGTTCAACGCAATTCATTTCTACAAGCTCGCCTATTTTTGATTAGTTAGCTTACAAGCCTTTCATCACTAATATAGATACTGTGCTGCCTTTTTACAAGCCAGATTTCTTTAGGTTCCTATCTCCTTCCACTTAGCAGTGATTAACTGGAATGTAGGCAAGAAGAAGTGACTAATTCTTGGATTAGGACCCCGACTAGGATCATTAGAGCAAGCTCTAAGCTTGCATGGGGCAGGAAGCAGGTGGAGGCCCCAAGCGGGGGCTAGATTTCTTGGCCGCAGCCTTTAAATCAGACTGGCAATTGGTAATTAGCAGCGGTGTCAGACAGATGGCGATCGCCAAAGCCGAGGCAAAGAGACTTAAAATTACGAATCAGAGGGACTACTAGCAGTTTACCCAACACCCTAAAGTAAAATATTCTGCATACGAATCAAACTAGAGAAAGGCTAGCCAAGGCTAAAGCTGTGTTGTGTGAGGGACTACTAGGAGATCTAATAGTCAAAAGTGTAAGTATGAGTTTCTGTAGAAGAGCGACAGAACGATAGGGGTGAAGTAATAGAAGCTTCAACCTGGGCTAGCGGAATAGTGTTATCGATCTTTCCCACCCAGCTGCCCCCAATACACGCCTCTCACCTTGGAGGTTACTGCCGAGCAGTGTGCGCAGTCCCACCCAGTCTAGCTTGAGATCATACTATCTGTTTCGGGAAGGTCTCAGCTGTTACATTTTCCCGCTTTTTCAGTCCTATAAAATCTAAATAAAATGGGCAAAGGGATGGGGTTTTTTTCTTTTTTCACCACTTTGCGCGGAGTCTTCTCCAGGCAGATGTGTGTGGCGATTTCTCCAAGAATTGAGACCGATGGGGCCTGTTTGGTCGGTCGGTGAAGCTGGGCGCCGCTCTCTCCGCTTTCTGGTTGAGCAGATTCCGGCGGCACCGTTACCGGCTGGCGCTTTTTTGGTGGTGGTGCCTGGTGTTGATTGTCTGCAGGCATTTGGCCAAGGGTTTTGCTGTGCGTCCCATGCATTGGCCACACCGTTTTGCTGAAGTTGCCACAGAGCTGGGTGGGCTTGCCTGGTGTCTGTCGGTTTTTCTCTGCCACCCAGGGCCCCAATGTGGCAGGGCTTACGATTGTTGTCGACACCATTTTGACTCCCGACCCCTCTGCGCTCAAGCCTCGGCTACCCATATCCTGGCCCCGTGTCGGCCTGCCTGCCGCCGCCAAGGGGTTCCGGAAAGGTCCGGGCAACTGCTGGTCTAGCCCTCGAGAACGCTCACCACCTGGCGACCCTTTTCTTGACGCTTGGTCTGGGCGTCGTGTGGTCGTGTTTGGCGTCCGCTGAGTGTCTTTTTTCGGGTCTGTGGCGTCAGCTTTTGGTGCGTCTCTTCGAGCTGAAAGGGTTCCACAAGTTGGCAAAAAAGACCCCCAACGGAACCAACCTCGGAACCCTTTTGCCGGACCTCCGGCCTGGATAATGGGGTTTTGTGTGGATACTAGTGGGGCGAAGGGCTCAAAAGGGGCACTATAAAATGCCCTATAAAATGGTCTATAAAATCGACGTCTGATCCACGTGCGAGGCCGCTTCCTGCACTGGAGTCGGCCTCTTTTCGGGAAAAAGGTCGACTTTATAGAGACCCAAATTGGGGGTCTGGGCCAGCCGATCTGGCGCACAAAGTGCCGCCAGCTGGCCCCACTAGTATGCAACAAAGCAATGGCCCCCAGAATCCACCACAGCGGGGGGGGAAAGATTTTCCGCAGAAAAATGAACGGAAAAAGTTGCCAAAGAGTTGGGATCATCTGGAAGGGCGCGGACTAGAACCAGAAAACCCGTGGACACCAGCCAGCCAAGCCCCCCACCCACCGCCCCATCGTCACAGGCCATGCCCGAAACCCACAACCAAATCGGGCAAAGCGCCACAGCGTCGCGTGGCCCAATGTTCTGCCTCGAAGGACCCACCGGGCACGCGCTTGCGCTCACATCCTACAGCGCACGCTTTGGGGTGTTTGGTCCACAGGCTGGGCAGACCCGGACGCAGACACCTGACACACCAGGCAACCAACCGGAAGAACGAAGCACCCCTTTCGCCATCGGGTTAAACCGCAACCAGATGACCTCTGAAGTGAGGCGCCAGGCCATCTCTGGGCCACACTGTGGCTGACCTGTTGTCCTCCCCACCCGTCAAGCCAGCAGACCACTAAACTGACGGAAAATGGGACTACCAAAACCCCTCGAAACACGCTCGAGGGGTGCCAGCTCAGTGGGGTCCAAACATAGGGGGAAAGCCATGCACCTTCTGCCGGTCTTGGTTTAGCTTTTGTGGGTTGCCGAAATCCGGCCGCACGAGCTTCGGCACATCTGAAAAAAAACCACAACCCCCACCCTTAGAAAAAGCAAAAAAGTGAGACACTGCGGGACATTTTATTCCGAAAATATAGAGGAACACAATCGGGAAAAAGGTAACAGCTAACACCTTTTCAAATCTGTTTAGGATCCATATTGATACTCTGATCCTGGTCTTCGCTTCACTCTGTGCGGCCTTACTTTCTGTGTACCCTGTGAAATGAGAGCTACATAAAGCGCTTGGCTCACACTAAATGGTGCAGTATCCACCTTGATAATATAAAATACTAATCACTGAGGAAATAGTGATGATAAGAAGCTCTTACTTTTTACTTGCCACCCTCTTGTAAAATATTCTACATATTACGAGTCAAACAGAAAGGCTAACTAACAACCCTTAAGTTGTGTTGTGTTTTAGTCGGCAGATATACCCGTAAATGCAGTCGTACCAGGATCCGTAGATCAATGTGTGTCTGTGTTCCAATGTCCATCTGTTCACTCGACAGAAGATCTTCAAGAACCTTGTTGCTGCGGTTGGCCATTTTCATTTTGAAAACAGCTGGGAACACAACAGCACTAACATCACAACAATCTTCTAAATTATACCATAGGTAATATTTTTATGTTGATCGATTGGTGTTTTCGGGTATCATGGTAAAAGATGACCATCGATTTGAGACGTATGATCATGGCTACTCAGATAGTTCTAGGAGTAATAATCAAAGACATGTGGAGGTCCATGCAGTTGTAGTCACCGTCTTTGATCAGTTTTCACCTCTATTCTTAGGCTTAGCCCTCGAAACAACATGTAGTTGTAGTCACAGTCTTTGATTAGTAGTACGGTCTTAATTAGTCGCCCACTAGTCACAGTCTAATCAAAGGGAGTTGAGGCAAGGCGACAAGCCACCGAAAGTCGTTTTCGACTATTTTCGCAGGCTGTGCTTTCCACAAACGCTTTTAAGGCTCAGTGAGAGGTGTAACATTTTTTACAAAGTCCCCACTGTGTATAGAGTGGGAAAGAACCACAAGCAGGACTAGAACTACTACTAAGGATGAGAATGAATGAGTGTCTGCTTTCCTAAGTGAAACAAATATGCCTGAGGAAGGCTGACTCATAATCGATTAGTAGTAGTAGTCGATTAAAAATAGTACGCTATGCCTGCTCTCGAGTCAAGGCTCTCCTCCTGTAAGTGAAATATTGAATGTTAATAGAGATAGCTAACGTAGAGGTAGCGGACCACTTCTAATAAAGTCGGACGAAGAGCGAGGGGAGGCGCCTCCTAATATATATCCTGGTAGTGAGGAACAGCCTTGGCTTGAAGGTCTCGCAGGCATGCTCTACGATTGGGCTCCCGAGGGCCCCAAAAAGCATCCATGCCGGGTGATCGCAGATCCTGTTGCGCCGAATCTTATGGTTTTTTACAGGTTTTCTTGTGACCACACATCTGCTGTTCTACCTACTACATTTTGGGAACAACTCTTAACTATTATCATCTGTTGTAGTGCTACAGAATTGAATCAAATTATATTTTTTTGTCTTGACGCCCTCAAGGCAGCCTGCACCTTGTGCGAGATTTATTGCATTCTACCTGATTATTTATCTCTTATAATTGACAGAAAGATCGTGGAAAGCATCTGGGCGGGACCTACTCTATATAGTTACTCTTAATAGATACTTAGATAGTGTAGTGAACGCTTTAGAGTTCGTAGGTCAGCTATCTCAAGGTCAGCTCTCTACTCATTTATCATAAGTATACCATATTACTATTATGTCTACGTGGATTAATACCGGAGTATAGATCTTCATATTAAGTCGTATACCATGTTAAGTGAATTAGTGGCACCGTATAGAAGGTGAACATCAGTTCCTTCCTAGGGTAGATGCCGGCGGAACTCGATGCGAAGGATCCATAACCGAACCTAGCCTCCCTCTAAAGTCAAAGTCGTAAAAACTGCTCTCGGAGTTGCAGCTGGTGTTGGGCGCAAGCCAGATAAGAAGACGGTGTCGTCGTGGAAATCTCAGCTGAGAAGAGGAAGCTGCGAGTCTCAGCTACTAGAATCGGATACTCCCAATGTTGCTATTAAGGGACGTCGTAGTTGATGTATTAGTTACTTGGAATTGACTCAAACTTCTTGACTTTGACACACCTGTGTTAATGACTCTTCTTTTAGTAATATGCGCTCCAGTTCAGCTTCAGCCCCACCTTTATCCTTTAGTACTCCGATTTGATTACTTTAGTACTCCTCTAATCGTGATAAACCGAATATCGCGAAACCGAAGTGGGGGCCGACAACCACTTTGGACCAGGGAGAATTGACGCGGTTTATGCGCGTCGCGGCGGGTTCAGACGAGCTCCCTTGCTTCGAGCAGTTCCTAACTGGAGCGGAAAACCCGAAAGCTAAAGAAGCCGATATTAAGAACACTGACTATAGAAGCCAGTCATGTCAAGAACTCCTGTGACTTTTCTTAAGCTCCTTCCTGCGCATGAGGAATGGCGATCTTCGGCATCATTATGCTCGAAGTGTAGGCATGTTGCTCAAATCGATGCTCCCAAGGATCATACCGACATTTATTTTCTCCTATGTATTGCAATTATTTGGGTTGTCTAGAGTAGTTCTCGTTACCTCAAGTGGAGCATGCAATTATTTAGTGTTTAGGATCGCCACTCATAACTCTGCTAGGACTACTACGGATGCGAATGAGTGAATGACTCTTCTCGATAAAAATTCTCAATTCGAAGAACTATTGTGGCTCTATTATAATAACTCTTCTTGATATAAGAACTAGCACCACAAGCTTCGCCCGGCTTCAAGTTTAGCACTTTCCTGCCTCCCACGGGCTACGGAGTCGGCATCTGAGTCGGCCAGCGCCGGCACTCGGCTCGTGTCGTAGTCAATTCGCAGAGTGCAACAGCTCACCCGCGGGCTGTCTCTACTCTAGCGGCTGTAGCCCGTAGGAGGCAGGAAAGTGCTAAACTTGAAGCCGGGCGAAGCTTGTGGAGGCTAGTCATGTAGATTATTGCCTTTTTTTTTTGCAATGTTTGAGCACTATCAGCTTATAATAGTTTCCACTTAGAACTATTCTTGTTTCTTTGATATAGTGTTTTTTCCTACTTCGGGCTCCACCACACGATATATGCACTGGTGGTAGAGGAGCAGGCGCTTTATCTCATCTAACATCATCAATGAGCAGGAGTCCTCTGAAAGACAAAAAGCGCTCTTCCCTGTGTGGAGCGGTTTTGACAACGATGTGAAGAGCAGCGTCGCATTTGCTGCCTGGTCCATGTTTCTTAATGTTAAGGCTCTATTCTTTTTTCTTGATGTTATAATAACATATCGATGTCAACCTCTGTCTTTGGTTCTACTCTACTGAAAGGTCTCACCATCCACACTGCATCTTCCTGATTCATAATACTTACAAGACTACTCCATCTACTAATATTACTGCTTCTCCATATTATGTAATCACCTTTCCAAGATTGATCGAGCTTCCTCTTTATTATGAATGTTGCTGTTGCTATTTTCTTTGTGTTTCTAGTTAGGCCCATTAGTTACAGCAAAATACTTTTCTTGCCTTGGTGGTAAATATTACACGGAACAAGTACAACTATAACTTCTTCAAAGAAAGGCTCGTGCGCCAGGTCATAAGTTTGAAAGGCTTTTGAACCTATTCAGCCATGAATAATTCCAATAATACGGCGCCGGATAATATACATAGTTCTAATGATGCTTGTTTTGGTAGGAGCAACGATCTTACGCACAACAAGAATGTCGATGTAGTGAAGCACCTTCAGACAGCTGGCATTCCTGGACTTGCCTCTGTGATGCACAAAGCGGTCTACGTTTTGGTGCCAATGATTCCCGCCAAGAATGATCCTAGTAGTGGTGCAGCAGAGTACTGGTGTTCTGCAGAAACTGTCTGGAAATATTAAGGCTCCACCTAGCAACATTCATTCTCCCGATAACCATCCTCCCGACTTTGTCTAAAAATATGCTGCCCGGGGAAAGGTTGAAGCACAACTGTGGATTGCGGCCGCCACGCGCTTGGAGAACCCTGCTGCGGGGTGCGATGTGGCCGAAGCGTGGAGGGGTGCCGGGAGCGGCCTTAATTAAGCTTTGGAAGTTGGCATCTCTATGCGCATCTCTATGGTTTCCTCAAGTAGGAAAGCAGTAAATATTTATGCGAGCTAGAGCGGTCAACTTTCAACCACTAACTTAAATTGCTGGAGTCCAGTGTAGCTGCAGTCCCTCAGATTACGGGTCGCAACTTGGTCTATCATATAGTCTATGAACCTATCGCCAGAAAGCATATAGCCTCAAGAATGCATGTAGCCTATGAATTGGCTTTTCCCTTGCTGTAGGGCTTGGGTCCAGCGACGCTGAAAGCATATGAGGAAAAATATGCGATTAGTTTTTCCCTCATCGTCCTAGGTTAGTCCCTTCAGACAAAGCGTATATTCTATGAACTGTTTCGTCTTGTCCTCTACGGCCTGCTCATCAAGGGGAAGCTTCCACGAAGAGGCATATAGTCTATCACCTGCAAACTTTCTATGACGTGCTTGCAAGTTACTTCAAGGTAAGGGGGTCAGCTTACTATCTGCTTTTCAAGTCGTCCCATGCGCTGCTTTTCAAGCTTACCCTGTGGACGGCGAACCCTATCCTATCCTATCAAGAGGAAAAAAGCTAGATATGCATATGCGTCGAGCTAGGTACAACTAGGTCAACTACTTGCAACCCCTAAGCTGAATGGCGTAACCAAGCTAATGCAGGAGGAGGGCTTCGGCAAGGCACTGGTGGAAATAAAGAAGGCTGGCG
The DNA here is from genome assembly GCA_905178165.1 of Amoebophrya sp. A25. Lineage (NCBI taxonomy): Eukaryota > Dinophyceae > Syndiniales > Amoebophryaceae > Amoebophrya > Amoebophrya sp. A25. Next base: position 207,921 of record CAJINU010000012.1, read on the forward strand.
ACGATAGACGGGAAATCGCTTCGCAAAGACACGCAGAATCTTCCGCGGCAGCGACCATGTTGGGGAACATTTACGGCTGCTCGAGATTACTTCTTGATGGAACACTGTGAATAAACTTAGAAGGGATGTAATATCTGAAACGTACTTAGAGCTATACCCAGACCTTTCTACAGAAGGGTCTGGGTACAGTAAGGAGAATACTAACAGAAGGAGAATACTAAAGGAGAATACAGAAGGAGAATACTAAAACAACTCATACAACGGAACAATTTTTAGTTATGACTTACTTAGACAGAGATATATCTGAAACTTCGAAGAGATCATGTGTTTGAAACTTAGCAGAGATGTTTCTGAAATTTACTCAGAGGTACCGGGTGGAACCCATCAGGTTACCCCTGTGGCAGTTGAGGCAACTACTATCCTAAATCCTATCTCTTTTTTCCTTGTACAAGAAGTATGCTAGTCAAGGAGGACAAGAAGTCTTTTTTCCTCGTATTCGAAAACTCAAAATAACCGAGTTACTGACTGAAATAAGGGAGGTAGCTTAACGTCAAGGCTACTCTTCCTTCTCGTCAGTCTCTCGGTTATTCTGATCAGTTACTTGCTTATTTCAGTTTTTCGAATACAAAAATTGAGGACAAGATGAACGGAGGGAACAATAGATACCTCTTCTTCATCATACGTTACTGTTATTGCTCGCGACCGTTCTTGTCTAAGATACGTTCAGCGCAGAGGAATATGGGGATGACGGAAGTTCCAACGTGTTGCGGCTGGACGAAGTCTTTCCTGGTATTCTTGACCCAGTACCTGACGAAGAGCGCGTCAAGGAAAATCTGGCCCAACCAAGTAACGATGGGCAGTTTGATGTTAAGGCTCGATACAGATACAATTCTTCTTATTTGTGGCAAAAGAATAAGTAAGAGGATAAGATAGAAGAACGGCCATGAGTATCGGCGGAATGTGTAATGGGCTGGTGAGATAGTCAGGATCTTTCTTCCTTGTGTAGTATTTTAATACAAGTCTCTCTCCACCAAATTGAGTCAGATGTTCTCTGGTGCGACACAATAAAACTCATCTCACATTCATAGTGATCAACATGTGACAAAAATTCGTTTCCAGGATCGATACAAGTAAGGTAACATCGTGCCGAGCCTCTACGACGCCCCTAAGGCAGTTTGCGCTGAACTTTCTGCGAGATTTGTTGCATTGTGTTCTTCGGTCACTCTCCTTCTTAGGAGGATCACTGTAGAGAAATATTGAAGGGAAGAAATATTGAACTGGTAGCTGTGCCAGTGGGCTCTAACGATGCAAACGATGTAGCAATCCATACTGCACGAGACCAGGCTTGGCAGCTCTTTCAGGGAGAACTTGGCTGTCTAGCTGTGAAGTTAAGGAACTACCTGTACAGTCCCAGTAATTACTAAGAACTATCAAAGTTTACTACCTACTTATAACTAATAACTATGTTGTAGTGACCACTATACTGTTGTAAGTAAATAGAAGAATTACTATCACTGTAGGTCGTGACCCTGTCCCAGGCCAGCTATGATCCCTCTGAGCCTGCTAGCTATGATCCCCTCCCAACGCAGGTCTTCCTGCCAGTCTAGCTATACCCAGCTAGTATCGCTAATGAAAGGCAAGCCGCTTGGTGATGACGAGGGGAGAAAGGATATTATTATGGCTAGATGACCGCTAAAGCTTTATTAAAGAAAAGTAATTGGTTAGCTTTTCCCTCATATCCTAGGTTTATCCCCCCACGCAATACATTGTCCTTGGTTCTTCTTTTTCGATATAACTTTTTGAAACTGAGGATACTATTACTCTGCAAGTAGGAAAATATGAACTGGCTCGGGTTCTTCCTATTGGTAGCTTGGAGCACTTACTCCTAACGATTCCTCTGTACCTGGAAACGGGGAAGCCCCTTCCTCCAAGCAGGGTAATAGTATGAAGAAAGAGTCCCCTCTGCAAGAACAGGGTTGCTAGTGTTGTTCTCAAATTCATTCCATAGCCTCCTTTCTTCCTCCAGGGGTAACAAATTGCGGTAGGTCTAATGTTACTCTCTCCTTTGTCGCAGTTTGGGTCACGCTTTTGCTCAACCTGAAGGAAACCATGCTGGAAAAAGAGAACGCTCTGGTATGGATGATGTTTTTTCTCCCATCTTTAACAGACCATCTTCTGGGCTGCCCTTTTGTTTCCTTTTCAAACTGTATAGCTAGCTGAGTGGGTACCTCGATGGTCTGGCTCTAGAGGGGAGAAAACACGTCATCCATATCTAGCGACAGATACAGACTGCAGGCCTAAAGTTAAGAACAGGAGTGCTGCGGATCTTTTCTCAGCGATGATGATGATGGTGATGGTGGTGATAACCCAGGCTATCCTCTAATATCGTGACCGAGTTTATAAAGGGGGTGTTTGCGGATTTTATTTGGTTTCGCGTTGTTGGGACGGGGTCTGCAGTGGATGCTGCATTCGACTTTTCTGGCTTGTCCGCGTGGGTGGGTACAGCGATTAAAGTGATCAACTACAAGACATTAAGGGCACCGTCGTAATCTTTCAGGATCTTCTTGATGTAGAAGGTAGAAACTAGAAGATGAGCAGGGGTGTTGTTGAAGTGCTCCATCTATCGTGCAGGAGAACATCATTCAGCTGCAACCACAGTTCCTTTACACACGAAGAACATGCCACAGTTCCTTTACACACGAAGAACATGCCACACAGAACACCTTTAGTACACAGAACGCCTTTCAGGAGCTGCTACTTTCAGGAGTACCTGAAAAGAGCAGCTAAAAGTAGTGCTGCTACAACTTTCATATACTTTCAGAATGAAAAGAGCTCAAAGAAACATCTTGTAGCCGTTCTGTACTTGAAAAGAGCTACTAAAAGAGTTGAATACTCAGTATGTTGGTTCCAAGATATTATGATGGACGTGGCCGGTCGCCTGTCGGTCTCTCGTCTGTACCTCTTCTAAAGACCACAGCACCAGGGAATCAGAAGGGGAAGATACCTTCGGAGAAGCGTATGCAAGAGCTGTTGGAAACTGCGAAGGGGACGGGAGACGAAATGACAAATAAGATTTTGCAAAAGCTCTTGGAAAGTGAAGATCGTAAGGCAGAACATTTTTTTATTTCCTCCACGAGAAGTAAGTAGCTTAGTGTGCTGTTGCACCTACATCTACATCTACATCTACGGGTGGTGCTGTCACCTCGATGTGACGGCGAAACCAAGCCACCGTATCCTATCCTATCATCTACTTACCTTAATAGTGCCAGTCCCCTAATATAAATATTAACTGCATTTTTTCTTCGGTATTATACTTATGTTAACATTTTGCAGCTTCGTATTATACTATAGGTACCTACAACGTCTATTACATCGGTCTGAGTCTAAGAGCTACGTTCTAGGAGCAGAGCTTCTTCTTTCTTCGAGGCCTGATGCCGATGTCAAGGTCAAGGCTGAAGGCAATGTCGAGGCCGCAGGGGAGGGGCCTCCGGCGCCGCCCGGATTCAAGGGCCTCACGTCGCTGATGTACATTAGAAATGCAGTACCTCTCGCAGTCCGGATTTTCTGGCAGGCGTGCGTCTTTAAGGATGAGCAATCGGACCACAGCGTTGACAATGGTGGAAAAATGCTGAAGTTGGAGCACAAAGCATCGGAGGCCTTTTCGGTCGATGATGTCTTCTCTTATGGCTATTGATAATTCATCTTTGAGAGTATCCCTGAAAAGTATGGCGGAGTATTCTCATTGTGATACGTTTCAAGGATGCAAATCAAGGATGAATATCGGACAGCTCTAACTCTCAGCAACGGCCAAGCTTTACCTGAGAGCGGGAGAAGCGGGAAAGCCGGAGAGAAGTGGCGGGGAAGATGGCGCTGCGTACGCCGTGATCAATAAGCAACTAGTTGCATGCCTTCCTGCGCTGAAAGAAAAGCTAGCAATCGTCACCGGCCTCAGGGCTTGGGCTTTGATGAAAGCACAGCTTGTCAAAGACGGACAGCAATTACGGTTCATCTGACTAAAAAAGTCTATAATCAATTTTTGATTGTGAACAAGCAGCAGCATCTTTATTCGGCTAGTACGGCCGGTTTCTCGTAAAAGGAATTGGAATCTGCAACAGTCAGAAGTTGTAACAGCTGAAAGTGTGAATATGTACAACTAAATAGAATTGGCTGTTGGTGATGGTACTTCATCTAGGAGAGATCTGCATCTAGACTTCTAAGATAAAACCAGGGTCGTGTGCCCAAGTTGTTCCGCGATGAAAATAATGGCAAAACGCTGGTAACCACTGCACTCACAGGTGGCGAAAATAGGGAGGCGATAGAACTGGTTGCAGGAGCTATTGGCAGCGCCGCAGATGGCGCCGTCCTCTCGTTTCTTCGCGCTGTGTGGACTCAACAGCCTAAGGACACCGAGAACGCTGGGCGAGCGTTGATTCTACCAAAGACTGCGAGCAAAAGTGCTGTGCATTTAAGGCTATAACCGCTGAACCATGTCCTTCTTACTTAGTATCATACAGTCCTTAGAAACGTATCATACATCGATCCTTGCTTCCTTTTCCAGCCTCCTCCTTGCTTCTTTTTCTACTTGAAAATAGAGAAGCCCCTCCACCCAAAGGATGTTATGACTCTAGTACTCAAGGAAGGAGGTCAAGATGCGAACGCGGTAGCTCTAATGTATGTGCGAACATTGGCATTTGACTACTTCGAACAAAGATGCGTGAGCGGACAAGGGTTGGACAAGGAAGCATCAAAAAAAATGTTCAATTCAGGCATGTATGGATGATGTTTTTTCTGCTCCCATCTTGCTTTATAACAGACCAACATAATCGTAATCGAGGCTGCCCCTTTATTTGCGGCAAAGAGATAAGTAAGGCGAGATAGAGTAGAACGATCATGAGTATCGACGCTTGGAATTGAGTACGTAAATTTGGGCTGGTGAGATAGTCAAGATCTATAGACTGTTTATTTTATGCTCCGCTCCATCTTTGAGAGAATCCAGGCTGTGCCTTTATTTATTCCCCTTCAAGCTCTGTATGGAGGTCACATCTAGCAACAGAGTGCGAAGGTTTTGTTTAGGTCCTTCACGTCCCTTCTTTATCAGAAAGACGAAACTTAAAGGAACTCGAGGTCCATGACTAGATAGCAACGTATGGGGCCTCGATGGTCTGCATCTAGAGGGGAGAAGAGACAACATCCATAGCATGACGGAGGAGGATGAGGGTGGAGTTGTCGAAAGCCTAAACGAGCTCGAGAAGCAGCTACAAGGCGACACAACGGCCACACTTTACGAGACTCTCGTCTGAATCAATTGAATTTGAAGAAGTCAATTGGAACTTAGCTTAATAACTCTGTTGTTTGTTCAGAGACTTCTTCTCATCAAGACTCATATCTGTCACTACACGTCCCGCCAAGCACATGATATCCTCGAGTTTCACCCCTCAACTTTTGAATACCCTAATAAACTCTACTCAAATGCAGGTTGTAGGTTATGGTTTTACTAATTTTCGAATAGAAAGCCTCATTTCTTACACTACAAAAATATGGACGTTTGTCTTCTCCATGCATCTTCCGATGCAATTCTGGACCACAGCTGGCCCGAGGACATGATCAAAGGACAACTAGGACAACTTAAACCCTACTTTTATTTAGTACCGCTTACTATTTGGTCACTTGTTCAAGGACGAAAAATCATGGTTGATCACGATTAGTGGGGAGTAGTGTCAAAACCTTCATTTTTACTTCGTCGATTTTGTTGTAGTTGTCTCCGACAAATAAGTTCTCCTAATATTACGACTATGCTACTTTCATTTGTGAACAAGAATTCCGTCAGATTCTCATTTGAACAAGACAGTATCGTTTTACAGTGACAACTCACTTCATATTGACAACTACTACTTTTATTTAGACTCTCTAATTTGAGGCAGATAATCAGAAAGTTAAACCCTACTTTTATTTAGACTCTCTAATTTGAGGCAGATAATCAGAAAGTTAAACCCCACTTTGATTTAGACTCTCTAATTTGAGGCAGATAATCAGAAAGTTAAACCCTACTTTTATTTAGACTCTCTAATTTGAGGCAGATAATCAGAAAGTTAAACCCCACTTTGATTTAGACTCTCTAATTTGAGGCAGATAATCAGAAAGTTAAACCCTACTTTTATTTAGACTCTCAGACAGTATCGTTTTACAGTGACAACTCACTTCATATTGACTCTTTTTTTACTCTAATTTGAGGCAGATAAGTGTGTTGGTATGGGTGATGCGTGGCAAGCAATGCGAGCCAGGATTAAGGAAGAGGAAAACCAAGGGCAATTGGATGCGCAAAAAGCAGCGAGTGACGCCGCTTTGACGATCCTACGACACTTTTTCGCGGAAGCTGCCTCTAAACACGCCAAGAATGTTGACAAGGAGCTGATTCAAATGCCACAAGTTATGATGTCCTAGTGCTAGGTGCAAGTTATTCTTTCTAGTTGTGCAAGTTATTGTTCTATATTATAAGCAAGAAAGTCGTATATTCCATATTAAGCAATATTCTTTTGTTTTATTTTTTTTGCTTCCTAGATAGGCGTGCACGTGCTCCACCGATCATATTAAGCAAAGTCGTCCTTTTTCGAGCGGAGATCATCAAGTTCGAAAGAGACAAATCTTCACACTCTAAAAGCGAGTACAAAGAAAAATGGGAAATTCTGGAGAACTATGTGGCTCCAGATGAAGCGCAGCAGTGCGCAGTAACTGCAATAAAAGGTGCCCGTGAAGCTTTGGATGACTCGTCTTTACGGACGATAGTTCTTTATCTTTACTCACTATCTCGTTGGGACGACTAAAATGTCGGTTGGATGAGTTTTCCCTTCTCTTAAATTTCAAGGGGATATGCGAACTCAAAGGGGGAGATCGTGCACGGGAATGACCAGTTTTCAAGTTAAGAAACTACATCACAAGGACTCGTTCTCTCATCTCTTCACTACCTAAGTTGTACTCCTCTAAGGTCCTCTTCCGCTGCTGAGACGAAATACACTTTTTCGGGTCCTCTTCTCGGCATGTACTTCGGGAGCAATGAAGGAAAAAAGTGCTTAGCTACCAGTCTCTTTGGCCCTGGCGCAGAACCAGTAGAGCAGGATGAGGCAAGCCGCCTCGCCGCGTGGAAACTCTTCTCGAGTCACTGCTTCGGCACTGTAGAGACGAAACAGGAGGACGCGAAAAATTCTCTAGCTTTAGTTAAGACTAGACACTCGCGCACTACTATCATCGATGGGGTCGTGACGAGGTATACTGTCCTCAGACCCTGAGTTGTCACAGATGCTGCTAGTCTCAAGCCCAGATCACAGCAATCAGAGATCATCGTTCTCCTTGTCCCTTGCGGGGGAAGTAAGCAGTCTCAATCAGAGATCATAGAAGTCGTAGTCGTTCTCCTTATCCTTTACTGGGGAAGTCGTCCGCAAGAGGAAAGAGAGCAGCGCACAACGCACTCAAATGCGCAGTAGGTATTGTCTCAATCAACGCACAACGCAAAAAGCAACCACGGGTAGTCTCAATGACAGATACTGCCTGAAACGCACAACGCACTCAATCACAGACAGTCACAAGAATCACAGACAGTCTCAAGAATCACAGGTAGTCCGTCGACCCAACTGAAACAGGTAGTCCCATAATCACAGATAGAAGGGAGCCTTGTCTTTTCTAGCGCTAATGCAGTAGCTCAACAAGGTGATGCTGGAGGAGATTCTTTCCTAAAGGCCGCAAGAGTCGTTGACAATGTCGTGAACACGTTACTGCCACAAACTACCCCCACGTCGAAAAGCGAAGCAAACTGCCAGCTTGGAGCATCTTTGGTTACGGCTGCTCATTGCAGATCAACATCTGGATCTGCATAGGAGGTCAATCAGTCCAAGAAAGGGTTCTTCAGAGCATCTTCCTAGACTAGTACAGGACTACTAGGGGCTAGATTTTATCACAGACTCTCTAATTTTCGAACTTCGCTTATCGACTTCGTGATGGACGCACTGTGGAAAGGAGCCATGACGAGCAGGACAGAAGGCAACGGGGCAAAAGCGGGAGCTCCTTTGTTGAAAAAAGCCATGCAGTCCTTTGAGAAGCGGGCGGTGTCAAACGAGAAGAAGCTGAAAGAGGCCGTTAAGGAGATTACTCATCTACTCTTTCTCGTGCCGTTGAGATTCATCTCCAAGATCTCGCTTAGATTCGCTCGTTCCTACAACATTGGTTCGCGTCCGGCTGCCCCTAAGTAGTGCTCGTATAGTACAACTGGCTTGTTCTGAATTAGTCGTATACAAATGATGTTCTTGTCGCTTGATCCTAATGATGATGCTGCACGATTTTGATGATTCTGATCAGATATACAACCGTTAATAAAACCTCCGTTACCTCCGCCTAATGATTTTTCTTGACTTGAACGTATAGTGCCTTTATTACTACCTTTATTTATAGTTGCCTCAACATCTAATTGCAGCAAATATCTCAGTATCGCTGCTGATGAAGCAGCTGGCCCAGTGGGTGGGGCAGAAGTAGTAGCTCTCGGTAGCGTTTTTCGCCAATCCTTGAGCACTCCCGTGTTTGGCGTCTTCTTTCCGAGCCTTTCTTAAGCACGGGGGGTGAAAGAACGAAGGTTAGTATATGCGTGTTTGTAGCACCTTTAGAAAAGAAAAAATTGTGACTGATTGATTTTCATTTAGATGTTTTTTGCCTTGAACTCAAAGTGGACAAGCAAAGAACATCGAAATTCCTTTTACAAGTCATTTCTCTCTAAATCTCTAAGCCTTCGTGGATAGAGGCTAGAGAAAAACTTGCTCTATTGACATACTTTTTTGCCTGAGGAAATTCAAAGATGTTGGTCTTCTTCGGTTTCAAACATCACTTAAATGTTCTTGGCTTGTCCACTTGAAGATGAAGCTTAAAGGAACTCAAGGTTTTGGGTTAGTCTTAAACAGATGAATGAATAGCTACCGCACGAATAAGTATTACTGCGAGTTAAGGGTCAGACTTTGAAAATATACGCTTACGCGCGCCATAGGCATAGAGTAAACTTGGACACCGATGGTTAGATCACGTGAGATGCATGATGAGCATGAATGTGAGACGTAGACGCGCATTTGTTCCCATGGCATGAATGTGAGACGTAGACGCGCATTTGTTCCAAAGGAGAGCTCGTCCATCCCATGGACGAGTGTGCTCCTATGATCCTATTCTATGAATGGAGAAGTCCTCTAATTATTAGCGGCGGTGAAGGCGGTAAACGAGAAATTCCCGAACCTACACCTAGAGTTAAGGCTGTTCCAGACAAATTATTTCATAATGCTAGAGTACTCGTCCAACTACTAACATGCAATATTACTGTTCTTCCTTTTACAACGTCAAGTAATTTCTCTCTGTTTTCTCGTTAGTCACAAGTAAGACAGGAAGAACAAGAACTATCTTCTTGGGCTTGGAGCTCTAATAGAGACGAAGAGGAGGCAGGGAGGCAACAGCAAGAAGACTTTTGCAGGAGGAGCCTGGACTGCTTTGGTAGGGAAGACAAATTTTTTCATAATGCTAGAGTACTCGTCCAACTACTAACATGCAATACGGTTCTTCCTTTTACAACAAGTAATTTCTCTCTGTTTTCTCGTTAGTCACAACTAAGACAGGAAGAACAAGAACTATCTTCTTGGGCTTGGAGCTCTAATAGAGACGACGAGGAGGCAGGGAGACAACAGCAAGAAGACTTTTGCAGAAGAAGCCTGGACTGTTTTGGTAGGGAAAAATTACGGGTTTCCACATTACATCCCCCACTAACATCCTTAGCCTTTTTTCAAGGAGAAAATAGGGGAAGGATGTTCTGAAGAAGATAATTTGGAAACCTCCAAAAAAAGTGCTTTCCTTCGATTCCGAAGGGTGACAAGGATGCGGAAGCAGACAACTACCTTCTAGCGGGGACGGATCATTAAGGCTTCCAATGAAAAGATTAGAGGAATGAACGGGAAGATGCACATCTAATTAAATCTTCTGTAATACCCCACGAATGGGTACACCACTACTACTACTACCTAGTAAACCCTAATCGATCCTAGTTATGGGTCACCCTAGTAAGCCTATAATCCTTCCCCTAGTTGTTATGGATCCCCAACGAACTCTGAGTGAGAATGAGAAATGATTCGTGGCAGGATCACACGCCTCTCATGTTGTATCTCAGGAGGATCGGGCCACGATCATGTATCTCAACACACTTCCTACATAGAAGAAGATGTATAGTTACTAGTAGTAGTGTACTACCCAATCTATCTTCTGGGTGATTATACATAAAAGAATTAGTTACTAGTAGTAGTGTACTACCCAATCTATCTTCTGGGTGATTATACATAAAAGAATTAGTTACTAGTAGTAGTGTACTACCCAATCTATCTTCTGGGGGTATCGATTACACGTATCCCCTTTTTAGGTTGCACAATTCCACCGCCGTCCTTTGGACACACTGTTGGAACTTTATCATCCCGCCGGTAGGCTTGAAGGACTACTTGGGATGTGAGTGAATGAATGGGTATTCATAGAAGAATTAGTTATCAGTTGTTGCTTTAGGTCTAAGATGAACGGGAGAAGGGGTTAAGCACTTTGGCGCTTTGGCTCGCCCTGTGGATGGAGCATTTGCCTCCACCAGCGGATGGCGCAACGAGTATCATCGAGTGTTTCGGTACATTTAAGGCTCAGAGAGACATTTCATCACAGACAGACTTCACTGGTCGTCACTGTCAAAGATACATTTTGGTCATCACGGACTTCATTGGTATTCGCTGTTGTTCGGAACAAATGTTTTTTTGCTCAACAGCGGAAAAATTCCAGTTGTCTAAAGTGGCAATCAGCAGTCAGAGAGTCTCAATTTTACATAGCCTTTTCGCGCCAGGCGTAGATAGATCATCAGTAGAGAGTTGTGTTGGAGAGGTCTTCTTTTGCCCCTTATAATATAACAACAATCAGTGCTGTAGTAGTGTTGACTAATGACAATGAGAATGACTTCCATCTTGCCTCTTGTATTTAACAGCAATCAAAAATATTGCTTGGCTGTATTGGGAATGACTTCCGACAATCTTTGTCCCTTCAAAGTCACTATGTTGAACACTATTAACCAATGAGTACTGACTTCCGACGACCACGACCTATTCTAATTCATTGAGCAAATGGATGCGAAAAGTGTCCGTGGATGCTGTCTGGGTGCGCTTGCTCGCGGGAAACCAAGCCGAAGGTGGTACGACTCTGGACATGCCTATCCAAGAAATAAAACTTGCGCACAACAGGGATTTGGGACTTGGGGAAATGGAGGAAGACATGAAAAATTAAGGCTCAAAAGAACCTGAAGACTCGACATGATGTGCTACTTAAAGTTAAACTACTGCGCACGTGATTAACCTGCGCATGTGTTTCTTGATACAGTAAAGTACTGCACACTTCGTGACGGTGCCTCACACTGTAACTTGCTTAGGCCCACGGCAAAAGCGTGACTGTAGTTTTGTTCTCTCGGGCTGTACAGCTGAAGCCAGGGGTCGAGTATTTTCTGGGGGATCACTTGTGAGTTGCTTCCTTACTTTTAGTTTTAGCTTGTTTTTTCCGTTCACAAAAAAGCCATGTTGCTAGCGTCTGGAGCGGAAGCAATGTTGTAGCTCTAAAACATTTTCTTTGCTGCGTTCACGCTCGATGACCACGTGGTGGACGGCACACTGAAAATCCTATTGGAAGGCACAACGAACAAGCTCATCCTCCTATCGGGATTGGACGCCGAGACCAGTACAAGTACGACAACTGCATTGGCCAAGCCAGCGGCCGCCCAAGTGGGATTATGATTCTGCCATAGTTTATTTTGTTTTTGGATAAACCTGATGAGTCTCGATTAGATAGCATAAATGCTATTGCTATATTTGGCATGAACATGATCCGCGACAAATGATCCATCTTGCAGTATAGCATATCGGTTCCGAAGAAGCATACCCAAGTAGTTGCATCTTCTCACTCACTTTTTCTGCAGTTGTAATATGCCAACATGGATGAACGGGGACTAAGAAGATTATAACAAAATTGCTCAGAATTATAGATACAGACTTGAATACAGCAACATAAAGAATGAGAGAAGAAGATGGATCTGCTTCGTCTTGTCGATAGTTTTTTAGGAGAGCTCGAGGTTGTCTTCTAATGATAGAGGTGGATCCTCGTTATTTACTGCGCCCTGCTGCCTCTGATGTGGAAGGGGCCGAGAAGTGGCCTCCGAATGAGATTGGGGGTGAGCCACTGGCTTTGCCATTTTTTTGGAGCATGTGCGTCGTCAGTCGGCAAGCTACTTTAAGAAAATTTAGTTGACCATGTGCTTTTTTCACGATAATAAATACTTCGCCTCTTTAGAGGAACTTTGTGATGCGGAAGTAGTAAGGAGCTTCTAAGATTCTAAACGTTACGAGATTAGTGCATTGAGCTGCGTTGTATAATTGCATCAAGAACGAGGAGCAAAGTCAACAATAGACCATCTTTTGAAAAGCAACCAAAAAACCAAAGGCCCATTTGAAGGAGAAGCAAGCCCTCTAGCATAAAGAAGCCTGCCTACAACTCTAATGTGACCAGGAATTTCAAAGGCTCAGGCGGAAACCGAAAGGGCCGTGATCGAGTCAATCGGTGAAGGGACGCCATCTGTCGGAAACGTTCTCAAGTTAGGGATCCCTCTTCTTTAGAGCTTGTAATTTGTATGACATTTGTAATTTGTATGACATTAGTTGAACGAGTTATTTAATTGTTTGAAAGGGCGGTGGCATATTATAGTCCTAACTCAAAAAAAAAAACTTCTCGAAGACAAGAGTCTATCAGGGATTCACACTTAGCTTCTTGAAATTAGACTATTCTCTTCTCAATTCTCATACTGAAACAGTATAGAGGATCGTCACGGAGTCCATCTCGCTTCTTCTTTTGCTTCCTTTTCAGATCGATGTCCCGTGCTTGATGCTTCTACCTCTAGCTCTAAGAAAAATTGTCGAGGCTTTGTATGTTCGGGCAAAGCAAGGTGCAGGAGATAAAGGCCTATTATCTTCTTGGAATGCTAAGGCGAGAAACTTTCTCAGTATCCCATGTGGACTATGCTGAGTCAGGAGGTGCCTCTTCACTTAAAAATAAAGGGAAGATTATTCCTAAGACTGCTTTTTGTTTGCTGTGAAAAGCATATAAGTACTTTGGTCTTCTTCGGTCCGTCTCATGATTCCTAAGATAGAGGAGGGGGCAACTCACTCATCACTCAACCATGCATCCACGGTGAAAGACTAGCGCTAAGAATGATTGTGGAACGGACCTAGCAAACCGATTCGCCGCCATCATTGTGGAAAAATCATGGCAGCATGTAGCTTCCAGAGCAGTTGTTATGAAGATGCTTACATACTTACCCCCATAAGAAGATGCTTACATGCTTAGCAGTATTTCTAGAAAAACAGATTGACGATTTTTCAAGCTGCAGTGATTAAATATATGTAGTCGTGAAAAGAACATTACTCGGAGCTGGCAACGATTAGATTGCAGATATAACTGCTACTTCTCGACTTGCTTCTTTGGTTTTTTCTAGCCAGGCTGGCTGGTTCCACCACCAGCAAACTATATATGGAGCGCTTCTCGATGATCAGGTTGTACCCTCATCATCATGCAAACCGTTCAAAGGAGGTCAAAGTAAATAATCATCTCACTGACCTCTCTAAAGAAGTCACGACCGAAGGTGGTGGCACAGCTGCGGTGAAGATAACTTACGGATTCTACAACTTACTACAACTACTGCCTGCAAAATGTTGTTGAAAATGTTGTTAACCACGTATAGTAGCAGTGCTGGTTGTTATCTTTACAAAGAGATAAACGGCCATATCAGGGGCACTCCCTTTACAAGAAGTACTATCCTAAAAATCTTTACAAGAACAGTCCTGCTCTATATTATAGATCATGATCTATAACTACTGCCATAACTGCCAGTCCATCCAGTCCATAGCACGTGGTAGAGTGCGAGATAGATACAACTCTCAATCTCTCAATCTCTGGAGATCATCACTCTAAGTAGGTCCGTTCGATCTGGAGCAGATGATTCGCGGACCTCTCGGCTCAATTGTTATGAAGTCTCAAATAGTTCATCTGTTGGATTGTGACTCGTCTCTCAGTATCCCTGCTGTTGGATTGTGAGAGATATATGAATAGTGCTTGCATTGTGTCCGTCGATGTTCAAAAAATTTTTCATTGTTTTTCATGCTACTGCTTATCACATCAATACTCCCACATCGAAATACGCAACTCGTCTCTCAGTAGATGGCTATTGTCAGTCACGACAGGGACACGGACACACACATATGGAGATGAACTACTGTGCCTGCTACTTCTAAAGCAATTAAAATTAAGGGTTCTCACATTACATCCCTCAGTATCATCCCTGACGCTTTTCCCGCTAGGAAATGAGTCAGGGATGTTCTGAGGAACGTAATTGATTCCGTAACCTCTAATGAAAATAGGAGAGACACTAGTAAAAAGCTCAGTAAACCGGTCGAGAACCTGATGGATGGCGCACTCGCCGCACTCTCTCAGGTATTTGATTTGGTTATTTCAATTTTTAGACATATCCAATCCTTCTGCTTAGTTGTCGTAGTTATGTTGATAGCTTCTCTTATAATTAAGATGACTCTTCACTGCTATATATCACAACGTCTGAATCTGATTCATTGTCATCATTGTGATCATGAAGATGAGAATTAGCTGGTCTAAGGTTCTTCTCTGCTTCTCTATATCAAGAAGATTTTCTTCCGTATATCCCATCACTCTTCAGGTGAATGATATGGAAAAACAACCAACAGAACTAGTGCGAGAAGTGTTCGTAGCAGGTCTGGACACGTTGTACGAGAAGCGAGTGAGTTAAGGCTTCAACACTTAGTAAGAGTAGTAGTAGCAGTAGTAGAGTAGTAGCGTCGGCAGTGCTTCGCTTTTGTATTTTAACTGGCCCCAGTTTTAATATGAAGCCGAAAGATAAACGAGTAAGATGAATGTAAAGCGCTAGTGGTCTTTATCCTTGGGAGTGATTTAATCTTTACACGTAGTAAGTAGTTTCTAGTAGGGGTAGGCTATATTAACAAGTGGTTAGTCTTCCCTCATTTTCATCCTAAGTTAGTCCCTCAAGCAGAAGTCAAAGGGTTAATCCAAATTCTCTTCTAATGCGTTCTTTCCGAAGTCTCCAAGGAAATGCGTGGTGCTGCCTTTCGCTACTTCCTTCGACAGTGTCTGCCTTCCGAGGGAGAAGAGGAAGATAAGGCGAGTGGTCGTGCCTAGAATCGTTATATAATTATAAATCTGTGCCTCGCTCGTTGTGCAGGATTCACAACCTAACCTAACCCTTCGCTTTCCCTTTCTTTGGTTTTTTCCTAGTTAGGTCGGCTCCGCCACTATTATAAGCTACATGTTCTATGAGATTGTAGGCACAGGATCGTCAAGATTGTCTTACGGTCATTCTGCCTACAAGGAACAACTCTACTCGAACTCTTTTGTCCCGCCGTTGAGTAGATCAACGTCAAGTAAAAAATTAATAGCATATGGTGCTGGGACTGTTCTTTCTTCATTTCAGTTCTTTCTTCTAGTCGAAGAATCTTTCTTCATCTAATCTTGTCGTAGACGAGGCTTTTAGTCCTCTCGTTTTGAGGGAAGAGACAAAGCCAAAAGAGCGCGCCGCGATGATGCAAACTTTGCAGGCTTTGGAGTTATGTGTGGGATGTGGGATGAGGTAAATAATGTGCCGTAGATGATCATCAACCGTAGATGCGAGATGAGGTAGATACGAGGCGTTCTTTAGGCAGATAAGAGTACAACGCGAGGAACCCTAAATATGAAAGAGGTGGGACAACGTGAGCAGGAACCCTACACATGAAAGAAATGGAGGATTATTAAGATAGATACGAGATGAAGTAGATCCTCTACCGAGGGTACGAGATGGAGGTAAGTAGACACGAGTACCACGTGGGGACCAGAGTGAAGATGGGGACCACAGTACTTAGATGAAGAGATGCGGGATTCGCTCTTTCCTTCTTTTTGCTCTTACCTGTTGCGATTGATCTGAAGGGACCTCGCTCTTTCCTTCTTTTTGCTCTTACCTGTTGCGATTGATCTGAAGGGACTTTCTTAAGAACTACTAGGCACGCTCCTCGTTGGGCCCCTTCTCTCTAATGTAAGACCGCTTCACACAAGTCCGAAAGACTATGGGTATGGCCGATGGTGCGCGGACCAGGGAGACCTGCACTGCTTTTGCGGATTCGTGGAAAGATAGCAAAAAGAAAGAGGAAGACGAAAACGGGGCGGCGGGTGAAGTGGTGGAGAGTAAGAGAGAAATGAAAGAGGAACCAGAAGCAGAGGCTGAGCCCACTAGACCTGGGGTGAAAGATGGTTCGGAGGCTGCATCTGCACAGGAGCCAGAAGAAGAGCCGCAAGAGCCTACGGATCCGAAGCTGACAGCGCTGAAGAAAGCACATGGTATTTTTTATGACACTAAGTAGCACTTCGTTCCTATTACACCAAGTGAAGATGAGACGCATGGCCACGCTTCTTTCAGTGATGGTCACGCTTAGTACAATCTCGGCGGGGCTGTTTCGGGTGAGCTGTTCTGGCGGGACTGTTCTAGATGAGCTTCGCGGGCGGGGTTGTTTCGGATGAGCCACCCGGGCGGGGCTGTTTCAGATGAGCTTTGCTGGCGGGGTTGTTTCAGAGGCCTTTTTCTGGCGGGATTGTTTCAGATGTGCTGCCTTGGCGGGGCTGTTTCAGCGTTCTTTTTCTGGTGGGGCGGTTTGTTTCAGAAGGCAGTCTCTGGCGGGGCTGTTTCAGAAGAGGAGCCCTGCTCTGGCGGGGTTGTTTCAGCGGTCATTATCTGGCGGGGCTGTTTGAGCGTTCTTGCTCTGGCGGGGCTGTTTCAGAATTCTTTTTCTGGCGGGCTTGTTTCAGATGCCCTGCCCTGGGCTGGCTGTTACAGAAAGCCGGCCCCGAGCACGGCGAAAATCGCCCCTGTCCGGTTCTATATTATAGCTGCGCACTAGACTAGCCTCCACAAGCTTCGCCCGACTCCAAGTTTGGCACTTCTACGCCCACGGGCTACAGCTTTCTAGAGACGGCCCGCGGGCTGGGTAGTGCCCCTCGATGAATTTACTATAGCTTCCCTCTCTATGCCAAAACCGGGAACAGCGTGCGGCAGGGCCTAAGGGAGAAGCGCCGGCCGTTTTTCGGTGTTGGTGGGTGGGTTTGGTTTGGCGTTTTGTCTGCCGTGGGTCATTGGCTGAGCCGGCCTCCCCTCTCTATGCCAAAATCGGGGACAGCGTGCGGCAGGGCCTATTTAAAAAAGAAGCGCCAGCCGCTTTTCGGTGTTGGTGGGTAGGTTGGTTTGGTTTGGCGTTTTGTCTGCCGTGGATCATTGGCCGAACCGGCCTCGTCTTTCTATGCCAAAACCGGGAACAGCGTGCGGCAGGGCCCGCCTTAAAGAGAAGCGCCGGCTGTTTTTCGGTGTTGGTGGGTGGCTTCGCTTGGTTAGTTTGGCGTTTTGTCTGCCGTGGATCATTGGCTGAACCGCCCTCCCCTTTCTATGCCAAAGAAAACCAGGAACAGCTTGCGGCAAATTGATGACGCCCTCTCTGGGTGTGTTATTAATTTGCCACTATCTTTGTGATCGGGTGTTTTTGTGGGTCGGGGCTGGTAATGGTGGAAAAGGCTTAGCGGACTGGGGCTGCTAGTGGGGGAATGGTCTTAGTAGGTTGTGGCTAGTAGTTTGGTAATGGGTTGAGCGGGTTGCGGCTGGTAGTTTGGGGGTGGGTTCAGTGGGTTTCGGCGGATAGTGGGGGCATGGTTTTAGTGGGTTGTGGCTGGTAGTTTGGGAATTGGCTTAATGGGTTGTGGTTGGTAGTTTCGGGATGGGTTTAGTGGGTCGGAGCTGGTAATGGGAGTGTTGCTTTAATGGGTTTGGGCTGGTAGTAGAGGAATGGTCTTAGCGGGTTGCGGCTGGTAATTTGGGGATGGTTTTAGTGGGTTGCGGCTGGTAGTTTCGGGGTGGGTTTAGTGGGTTGCGGCTGGTAGTTTCGGGATGGGTTTAGTGGGCTGGGGCTGGTAATGGGAGCATGACTTTAATAGATTTGGGCTGGTAGTTTGGCGATGGTTTTAGTGGGTTGCGGCTGGTAGTTTCGGGATGGGTTTAGTCGGTCGGGGCTGGTAATTGGAGCATGGCTTTAATGGGTTCGTTTGGGTTGGTAGTTTAGGTATCGAAAAAATGGCCTGCATCCGCTTTTTAATTTTCTTTATGATATATAGGTTCATTTAATATAGAGAGCTGTCACGTGGTTCGCAAATGAATGAATGAAAATATAGATTCAGGCTCATGATCTAGATGTTGAGTCATGATATAGATTGAGAATTGATAATGTAGATTGGTGCTATAAATATTTTTTGCAATGTTTTAGGACTATCAATCATACACACGCACTTCAATAAATCATGATCTTCAAAATGCCGCATACTTTACACCAGAAAACGTCGGTGCAGCGTTCGTTTACAACGTTTTCAAAAAGGCGGCTAGTGAAATTCAGCTCGGTACTAGCCGGAACAAGATGAGAAGCGCTGCGAAGTCGAAACCTGGCGGGAGCTTTCAACTACAGTTACGCAGAGCACGCGACCTTCTTCTTAGTTGATTTTCCTTTTTGTTTTTCCTAGTTAGCCTCTAGCAAGCTTCAGCCAACTTGATTAAGATACAACTGCAGACATCATCCATTCATCCATCAAGAGCAACATCACTACGAAAGGAAAATAATATGGTGGATCGATTGACGAGTACATACTCAAACAGGCAATATGAGACAATGACACTGTTGACACTGCTGCTTCAGTCGGTCAGTGGTCCCATTAGCACTTGACGCAAGTTCTAAAAGAGAGCCCGTTCTATTCGCGGGATGGCCAACCTTTCAAGCTGGAGGAAGCACTCACAACGTTAAAGGGCGCAGAAGCCGAGGCAAAAAGTGCCAATCTAGAAGAGGACGTTTGCTACCTGATGCAAAACTTATGAGACACTTGTTATCCACTACTTCTCATTCTCATTCCTCTCAGCTGATTCATCTTGCTCCTGACACCAGAGATACTTGGTTACAGCTACTAGTTACACCTCATGAGCAGGAGGTTGACTAGTACTAGTACTCCTACTACTATCGCATTCCTTCATTCTGCCTATATGGAGAGAAGGAGCCGTCCGCTTCCTTGACGACTGAAACTTATGGTGAAAGAATGTGGCTCAGTCTACTCCTGATGAAAATATTCACTCCGTGATCACATATTGATGTTTGTGTAATTTTACTGAGAAGAATAGAATGGTAAGTAGACGATAAGAAATTAATATTTAACATTTGAAAGATGAAGATGATACGCGAACAACAGGCTGCCAAGGCCAACGCCTAATTCACTGTAAACAACTGTTGGCGTGGTAGCTACTGGAAGTCAATAACAAACTTCACACGTACGAAGACTGGAAACAGATGATAGCACTGTCCGCTTCTTTCCTTTCCTTTTCTTTCCTTTCCGAATGATGAAACATCTTCAAGCGTTGACGTTGCCTATTTTATACAAGGCAAAGGCTTTTATTGATTTTTGTCAATATAGGTAGGACTAGAGTTACGAATGGCCATATCAGGGGCACACACTGACATGACAGAGTTACCAGTTATTCACTTCGATCTAGCGTAGCCTTTTTTTGCTACACAACTCAATTCACATCGTGGGAGTAATACTCAACTCACATGGTATACAACATTCATAAATCGGTGGCCTCAGCGTTCGAGAAGCCAGAGTGCCTGGCTGACGAAAACCTTCTGCCGGTCGTAGAACTAAAGCCTGGCCAGAAAGCACGTATGGCTAGATATGTCTCCTTACGAGGAGGTACCTGAGCAGTATTTGGACACTAGCTGCATGCTCAACAAAACGTTACTTAGAAGCTAGTCGGCTAGAGCTTCGTCGATGTAATGTTATCGCTCGCTCCTTAGAGTGGTGTTGTAAGCTAGTAGAGTTGCAACATGGAGTTGAAGCGAACAGGTGACCACAAGGCTCTTTACTGAGAATAACTAATCGAGAACTCAAAATATGCGAGTTACTGACTGAAATAAGAGAGTCTTGACTACTGCATTCCTCTTCTTTCAGTATCTCCCTTATTTTCCCTAGCTACTCGCTTATTTCAGTTTATCGAATAGTCGGTTGGCAGCCGGTGGAGGTTTATAATAATTAAATAATCAGTTTGCTCCTAGTTTTTTCTCCATCTTATAGTCGACGGGTTCGTAGGCAATTAGTGCGCGGTAGTATAAGGAGGTTAATGCACTCCACCCGTCGCCGGCAGGTACACCGGACAATACTGGGATCACCCTTTTGGCGTTCTCGGACTACAAAAAAGAAATGTGCCCTGTAGCGGCGCCCTGATTGGTTGACTGACTGATTGATTGATTGCTAGTCGCCGTGCTTCTAAAGCTGTGCCACAGCTAAAGCAGACTCCTGAAAGCCGCTTTGTGTCCTATGCGATGTTCAAAAGAGCGTGTCTGAGCAGTCTAACGGCCCAGCGACAGTTAAGGCTCAATACAATTCATATCTACGAGCCGTCTCTCCCGGTTTCCGTCTTAGGACAATCGGGAGAATGTGAATAACTACAGAGAGCAAGAACGAAGTGAATTGTTTTGAGCTCTAATAAAGGATCGCGAGTGGAGCAACTTGCTTACGGCGTAACTTGCGACTGGAGCAGGAACAGCTTGTAGTTTAGTTGCCTTGATACTGGCGATTATATCAAATGAGAAGCACTACTGGTGAAGTAGATAGGAAAAGTCATCTCGACTCCTTGTCCTTTCATCTAAGTCACTACTACTCCTTCGGTACTGCTCTCAAATTACTGATTGCTAGCGAAAATGCAAGATACTGATTGACACTAACACCAAGCTAGATTTCACAAACTTTATTTGGAGTTCTCGTCTTGAGCCTGTCTAATATTACAGGAGGTCTGCGCGCGTTTGCCCTGGTAGTGGACAACTTCATGGGGAGACTGCTGCCCCTGGTCGTTGTCGGGGCCAAAGTTATGCAACAGCTTATACTACTCGCTTGAATTTCAATTTGATAAGCTCAAAGTTGTTAGACGTCTGTCGTGATTAGAAACTACTACGTCACGCTGGTGGTTGACCTTCTTGATTCTCTTTTTTTTGGCAAGCATCTCTTCGATATCAACACCTCCTTGACTTATACACATCAGGATTGGAAGGTGAAGTGACTTCTATTACTTAAGTAGTTTCTTTTTCACATCATTAGATGTTGAAGGGAGTTCTACTGCTTAGTAGCTTTTTTTACCGCTTTAAGCAAGATTCAGCCAAAGGGAAACAAGTCACTTCTACAACTGTTGCAAAAAGTGAGTGCAGCACCTTGCCGGCTCTGGATGACTGGATCCAGTTTTTAATGGAGAAACTGTGGACCTCAGCCACGGTTGCGAGCAAGGACAAGCAGAGCAGCAACGATGATATGGACAACATGACTCAAATTTCTGCAACAACAGTGTTGGCGCAACAGTTTTTCTGAGTTTCCTGTAAAGCTGCTAGATTTATTACTGTAAAGCTATTTTTACTTTAAAGTTGCTAGAATCTTCGTAATAACATGGTCATTAGATGTTGAATAAAAATATTGTGGGCTACAACGAACTGCTACTTGCTCTAACTCTCCTAAGCTTTTCCAGGTTTTCCAGCATCGTCTCGCAATGTTGCTGCTGTACTATCCTTCTCACAGTAAAATGCACAGTTACCGGAACGCGCCACTCATAACCGTGCGCGACGCTTTGGGAGATCCGGACGTCGTGAAGTCCTCCTCTACTTCTGCAGCATCATCAATTAAGCCTCAAAACTATATCTATATATGATATAATGTATAGACCTTTTACCTAACCTTACTTTTTCTTCCTAGTTAGCTTGGCTCCACCCGTATATATAATTAATATAATGTGTATAAATTATATTTCAACATTTTTTCAACTTCAAGAGGTCACTTCTTGCTGTTTCCTTCTCAGGATCGCAAGAAATGCACGCAAAAAGTGAATTGTTTTGTTGAGCTCTAAATCAAGTAGAACAGCGACCGAGCTCAAATTGCTGGGCAAGTTGTTTGTGGAGGTGGACGCTATCGAGGGCGGTGTGGTAGGTCCGTTCGAGAAGGTCTTTCCGGACTTCCTTCATTATGGTTAACACAAGTTGTGCTTGTGAATACCAATTGTGAGGACAACAAGGTGGTCGGTCACCAGAGGTTGTGAGACCACGTCGGCGACGACTCGGATAAGTGGCTATTGTTCCTGTTTGAATGATCATGATGCTCATGAATCAAGGGAGGCTTTAAATTTTGTTCAATCACTACAGGTTCACTTGAATGCAATGATGATGCTGATGCTAAAGCTAGTAAGGATATATGTAAGGAAATGCTCCTTCATTTCACGGGGTTGACAGCTGTGGTAGCAACCCCAGCTGGCAAGGTGTCGAAAGCGACTCGAGCAACTGCTTGGAAAATATTTGTGGAAGCAGGCTGCTTCGAGGATGTGCTTGGTGACAACAAGGATGATGCTCTTTTACGGGTGCGGGACAATTTATATACTAACAAGTCGTTGATCATCAATGGTGGCTGTAGTCGTTGATCATCAATGGAGGTTGATGACCACTCTCGTACGACTACCTCTTGATCAACGTTTGATGCTACCCTTTTCTTGACCCTAAGCGAAGCCGTGGCGTTCGTTCTCTATTATTCGTAGATCATACAGGTCTACGACAGCCACCAGTTGTTCTGAGATCTACATCAGTCACCTCTACGAGGACAACAACTAGGTTTATTATCATCTTCGATCCCTTCTAAGAAGATAGTAGGCCTGGATCTGGAACTACTAGTCTGTTGTTTGTAAGCTATGACCCATCGAATGCTCTTGCCAGGCACGTCAATCAAGCAGTCAGTCAATCAATCACTCACGTCGTTCAGTTGTGCTGCACTAGCGACACAGGCGTATCTCTAATGCTTCTGCCTACCGAGGGTGACGTAGACGTGGCACAAGCCAACTTGTGGGCCGTTCTATTGTACAATCAGAAGTACAGCTACAGGGCGACGCTCGTTACGGCAATTTTTTCTCAGTCTGGCTTCACATCATGAGATGAAGGGTTGGAAGTTGGCCTCATCTCTATGTATGAACAACATCTCTATAGCAGGCGTCTTCAAGTATAGGAAAGTGATAGATATGCGAGCTAGAGCGGTCAACTTTCAGCCCCTAATGAGATGACTAAGTAAGTAAGAGCACTCTGCTCTTAGTCTTCGCCCACACGATGTCCTAAGTACGTAAGTAGAAGCACTCTCTCTTAGTCTTCTTCGTCCACGTGAGATAGATATACTTCCGGAAGCTGCTTATATAATCTCTTTGTCTAATTCACGAAGACATAACTTTTCACCAGCAGAGAGAAGGAGGGTTCTACTTACTATCTTCTCCGTTTGTTCTCATCTGTCTCTTTTTAGCTACAGTGGAGCCCTCTTTTAGGAATTAGTCTGTACAAAATACTACTTCTATCAATCAATCCATTGGCGAGGCGCGGTAGTCCGAATCTAGCGGACGTGTTTTTTTTTCCCATATAGTGTCATGCAATAGTGACCGTGGCAGGCAATAGCAATATACTATGTCTCCCTGCAACAACAAGAACAGTAGCTTTTTCTTCCTGGCCAAGACAACCAAAGATCTTAGACTAATGCTCATGACTATTAGGTCCAAAGATCTCGGTTATTCTAACTAGTTACTTGCTTCTTTAGGTTTGTCGACTCCCTACTGAAGATCTTCTAACAAGGAGAAATGGAATAAGGGAGGGACAAAAAGTACAGCACCAAGCTCGACAACGGAGAACGACGAGGCGTGCGCAGCTGCTTTGGAGAAGAGCGTCTTGATTAAGGCTTGCCGCAATTTTTTATCTTGTTGAGAGCGTGTTGATTGAGGCTTGCCGCAATTTTTTATCTGGTTGAGAAGCATCCGTAGTTTTTTTCTCCCTTTGTTTCACAGGTTAAGAATGTATGTTCAAAACACCTTGGTAATAAATAATACGGGTCGTGGTCTATTACTACTGAAGTCTATAGTCATCAGGGAGATTTTTTGATTAAGGGTCTGTTGGAGTTTATACAAAGGAAAAGCGAGGAGAAGTATGCAGTAACACTATGCCAAAAGCGAACATAGCAAAGGGGTTCTGTAGCCAAAAAACGCACATAAAGTTCGAGGATCAGCTGGGCAGTATTCGCCTCAAAATGAAAGACTTCCATTCTGAGGCGAATAATGTACAAAAAAGCGCTTTTTTTGCGTTTCAATATGAGTAGGCTATTAATATTTGGTTATATCTCTAATCTGACGGCATTTACTGACTTGCAGTGGCAACTAGTAGTACCCATGCACACGAGTAGCAGCAGCACCACTATGGTTGATGCACCCGCTTCGTTTCTCGAGCAGGTGCCCAATTTGGGTCTCAAGTCGATGGTGTCGAAGCCGTTGTCGGCACTTTTATGCCAGTATTTCGACAATGAATCCTCCTAACTTGCATATTCCTCATATCTGACTTTCCTACTTAGGCGGGCTCCACCACTATGTATATTTATTGCCTCAACTTCTACTGTTTTTGTTTTTTCTACTTAGGCGCTCCACCACAATTTACTACCTCAACTACTAGCTCCTTGGAAAGGGCGGCGCGTTGTCGTGCGTCCATCCAATTCCCACTACCACGGCAAACTGACCCCATAGACAAGGCACTACTTCTACTTACACTTACTACTCCGAATACGCCTACTACTGCTTCTTGCCACTTCTCGTACTGCTACTATTTTTACAGCTGCAGAAGTGCTGGATTCGTACTGTACCAATCTATCAGCAGTTAATCAAGTAAGTAAGATATTCTAAAGTGCTACAAACATCATCAAGTTCTGTTTGTGCTAGTACATTGAAGAAATCAAATGCGCAGAAAGACTGAGGACGAAAAAAAAAAGTGTTAAAAAAAGACTGAGGACCGGGGTGAGAAACAGGGAAGCCCCGACTTGAATTGAAATGCGCAGTAGTTTAGAAGTGCAGCTGCAGAAGTGCTGGATTCGTACTGTACCAATCTCTAACTACTTCGAGTCGGTTTCGAAAACCATCGTCCTCGTCCCCGTCCAAGAAAGAAGAGTCTAACCCGAAGCTTGCCGAAATGATTAAGGCTCAATTCTACCATTCATCTCTTAGACTCTACGCGTCATTTTTCCCTATTGCTTTCTTATAGGATTTGCTTCTGGAGGAGGGTGGAGAGATATTACAGGGAACAAGAAGTGAATCGTTTTGAGCTCTAAAAACAGCGGTGAGGCCGATGACGATAATATGGTAAAGCGGCGCCTCCTTGATGTCAAAGTTCTACAAACAGCGCTCGAGCTTCTTGGAGGCGGGCAAAAATTGAAGTTGAAATCCGAATTGCAAGTCGGTTATGGTCGACATTTAGAAGTATTCATCTGTTGGCTAATTTTTATTCTGAGGGCACAGCGCATCGCATAGCCTAGGTGCTGGCATGCTAGCCAGTGTTAGACTTGATGTAATGGAAAGTAGGCGCGGAGGTCGTTTGTAGTCCCTATTCGCAGGCATTCAGCGCTTGGCGCCGGCATCCACATCTTTTTGGCATACATTTCACCAGCCAGCTAGTTTTTCTCGTTCTTTCGGATATCTCTAGGGTAGAAGAAGTTCCTGTGCACATTATTAGAAGACTGCAAGAAGGCTAAAAAGCCTAAGAGTAAGATGTTCGGAAGATGTTCGGGATGACAACTTACTAGCACACTCCAAAATACTAGCGCGCTGGTGCCGAGACGGGCCGTCGCTGAGGACACGAAGCAAGCGAAATATCTATGGAGAAAAGCTCTGCCCTACTGTGTGAAAGCAGATTTGCATATTTGCTATACTCAACAATACTTGTTTTACTCCCTTCGTCGAATTCTCGTCCGCGGGTAACCTCTTAGGCTCCCCTGTTGCAGTCTGCACAGATCTTTGTGCGAAATACTTACTTACATTGCATTGTACTCATCAATGGCTCGATTGAATTACACTCACTCTCTCTTTTTTAGTAGCTAATATGTAGTATCGGCATGATCCGGTGCGTCCCATCCTGGATCTGAAAATATACCCAAAAATGACACCAACCAAATACCAAGCTGTTCTATTTCTATTCATCTGAAAACTGTTCTATTTTTATTAATCTGAAAACTGACCTGTTCTATTTCTATTCATCTGAAAACTGTTCTATTTATATTAATCTGAAAACTGACCTGTTCTATTTCTATTCATCTGAAAACTGTT
Organism: Amoebophrya sp. A25; assembly: GCA_905178165.1. Taxonomy (NCBI): domain Eukaryota; class Dinophyceae; order Syndiniales; family Amoebophryaceae; genus Amoebophrya; species Amoebophrya sp. A25. The sequence goes on from CAJINU010000012.1 coordinate 234,283, forward strand.
CTATTTTTATTCATCTGAAAACCCAATCGTTCTATTATTCATGTGACTGAGGTATATGATCTCTTGCCGTTCAACCATCTTATCCTATCCTATTCGTGTGAAGTAGAAGCATCCTATCGTATCCTATGAACCAGCTGTTCCATTTTGACCCCATCCTGGATCTTCTTTTCGTTCATATTTTCTTGCGAAGAAGGTGGAGGTGCTAGCGAAAGCGAAGAACGTAGGAAGGGAAGAAGTGCGGACCGCGATCTTAGACGCTGTAACGGAAGACTTTGAAAATTAAGAACTCTTCACACTGAAAACGTTAAAATAGCTCTTGTTGAATTGGTTAAGAGATAAGCAGTAAAAGGATCCGTGTAAGTAAGTGTAATGAAGATGTGAGTTGCACGGATTAGAAGATGATAATCTCGAGGTAAATAGACTGTACACATGCCTTCAATTTTAATCCCAAATCATGACGATGATCCTAAGAATTCAGGATCGATTTTGTGAGTCTATCCTCGTGTGTTGTAGCAGGATACTAACTCTATTCTTTTATGGAGTTAGAAATATATCTCAATCTCAATCTCTTTTTTTAGAAGGTCCACTCATCGTGCGCTCTAATAAAACAAGATGAAAATGGAGACGAGTAGCAGTACGAGTGCAACCGTTCTGCTCTGCGGATTGGAGCATCCTGAACAAGGTGAGAGCACACAAGGTGAAAGCATTTCCACGTCTTCGTCTCGTATGGCTCCTGTGCTGATTATATTTGATAGCTTTAAGTAACAATTTTTTAGAGGCTTACTTTAGTTAGATTTTTCCACTCTCAGATCTCGTCTCTACGGTCATCAGGAGAGTTGGCAACAGGGGTATACGCATTGCATCTCCTCACTTGTTTCTAGAGGTGTGTAAAAGCACTAACATCAAACTACAAGTACAACCTACCACTTTCTCGCTTCAAAACACATTCTCATCGCATCGAGGAGTAACGCAGTAGAACTAGAGAGTAAAACGCAGTAGAACTAGAGAGTAGAACGCAGTAGAACTAGAGAGTAGAACGCAGTAGAACTAGAGAGTAGAACGCAGTAGAACTAGGAGATCGGTGAAGAAAGGTAGAAATCTTCTGGTCCCAAGCCCAGACTTTTACTTTTTGGTATTTTCAACTAGTATTCATCGATGTGCTGTAAGTCCCTTGGAGGGACCATTCTCTTCCAGTGCTCTGAGTCCCTTCCATCTCTGCTAGACTGTGTCGTGGCACTAGAGATAAAGCATATTCGCAACTTCTAGTAAGATGTGAAGTAGTCTAATATCCCCGACGAGGTAGAAATCGGCTCTGCGCCGGACGCTTTCCGTATCTACTGGGAGAAGTGCTTAGACAGTTACGGTCTTCCTTCCTTTTGTTGCGGCCTATCGAAAGCGGCCTTTTCTTGATCTTGTTCTTTTTATAAGGTTGAGGCTTAGGTCCAGCGGCGCTCAAAGCACTAATTAAAGCAGCCGGTTGGTTTTACCTCTAGAGACTTAGCCCTTCCAACAATAGTTAGTAGTTAATTTTGGTATTTTTTTGATAATAGATTAATGGTAAAGATTAAACAGAACACCTGCTCAGTTTACTGATCAGGGCAACTCCTGCTCACCATGACCACAGAGCACCCTCTCACTAGCCTCCACACTTCTTCCACGTAGCTGTTGTGACTGGGAGCACCTCCATTGGTTAGGATGTTAGGACGCGCTCTAAGGCATTGGCTCCGGACCAAAGAAGGACTTGAACTCCGCTGACCCGACCGAGACTGAGACTAAGGCTTTGACTTCAATGTTTCACAGACAAAAATTGCTACACAAGAGGTGCCACTATGTGACATGTTTCAAGAAGATTTGATATTAGTCGAGCGTAGAGGTGCGGCAGTCGCAGCTGCGGGGAGGGCGGTGCCCTCTCGGCGTTCTCGGACTACAAAAAAAGGCGTCCTTCGGAGGCAACGGATTGATTGACTGCTTGACTATTCTCCTCTAAAATACGGAGGATAAGCATTTTGCAGAAGGTACACAGACGGGCCAAACAGGCGATGCGATCCGCAGGTGGAAAAACAGAACTTATGTGACAGACTCGCAAAATGACAGATTCGCAAGAGCGTTATATGCAAGGACAGACTCGCAAGTTCGTTCTTGTATCAAAATACGTAGGTCAAAAATTGAAAACTATTTCGTCTACCTCTATATTCTTGATCCTATGTATTCGTCTGTAGGTATTCTATTTCCAGTTGAGTATCGCAAAGAGTAAGTACTTGCAGTGAGGCAGGGGGACTCGGCGCGTCACGAGGACTAAAGGACTAAGATTGCCACAAGGTGGTTAACAAAGCAGAATTGCTACTTTCACGAATTTTTTCGTTTCCACAAGATCATGCTACGAAAAATATGTGATGTACAAGAATTCGATCATGACTAAGCTATAGGCACAGCGCTAGTACTGGCGCAGGGGTACTTCTACCGCACTCTAAGTAAAAGAGCAGGCAATTGGACGCATGCTACTTGGAGATCCAAACCCAATTTGCCGAATTGTTTTTAAGGCTTCTCGGATTAATGTATTGGATTGTGACTCTGCGGCCTCTCCCGCAGGTACGCTGGATATCTCACTTCAGGATATCACTCGGTGTCGGCGCCACGCCTGAAGTGAGATATCCACCGCACCACTTCCAAATAGAAGCGACCTCACTTCAGGCTCTCACTTCACTTTAGGCTCGTACTTCACTTGAGGCTATCTCACTTCAGGCTCTCACTTCACTTCAGGCTATCTCACTTCAGGCTCTTACTTCACTTGAGGCTATCTCACTTCAGGCTCTTACTTCACTTGAGGCGATCTCACTTGCTCCAGGATATACCACTCCAGGATATCACTTGGCATACAAACAAAAAAAGCAGCGGAGGATCCTAAAAAGCCTTGAACCTTGAGCCTTGTATTGTGACAACGCAGGAGGCAACATTTTGAGTTTGTAACGTCCTCCCCACCTCCCAAGGACTTTCATACAGTGTAATGTGCCAACATACTATTAGCCATCTCTAATTTTTGTCGGCAAAGCCTGGAAAATGTTCCACAGCCTTAGTATGCAAGACACCATGTTGCCCACTGACGCTGAGATTCGCTTCTTCAAGGGTGAACGCACCGACATTGTAGCACAGGTACTATCTTCTATTTATAATTCGAAAACTTAAGATATGCAAGTAAGTTCAAGAATGCTGTTCTAAGTTAGTAGCTTTCTTAGATCACTCTACTCGGCTATTTCAATAGTTGTATCCATCCTAGGTTCTTAGTCCCTCCAACCAAAGCGTCTATTCTTGAATTAAAATGTTGTTAAAGCAAAAGCACATAATGAAGAAACTGTTGCAGTGGATAAAAAAATTGATGCACTGGCTTCGCTATACCAATGCACATACAGAAAATCAACCTGTTGCCGTACACCCGATCTTTCAGGAGATCTGGGAACGTCTTCTATCATCACCTTCATCTACTTCACATATGCTACTACTTATATGGGAGGTTAGTCGTCCCTTCACTCAATATCTTCTGTTCAACAATCCACAACAAGGCCTTCACACGGCCGGGTAGCGAATTGTCGGCCTTGCCATCATTACGCAGGCTCTGGACGAATCCACGCGAGAAGATCAAAGCTGGAAAGGTACCACGATATTATAATGGAAAGGTGCTACGACATTATAATGGAAAGGTGCCACAACATTATATAAGGTACCACCACATAATTCTTTATAGACGCTTTTGCGAAACGAAAACCTCTGGCAAAATGATGCTATTCAAACAAAATGATTGAGTAACCTCCTCCCATAACAGGACGCTTTAAGGTTTTCCCCATAAGTTAAGAGGTGTGCTGCAAATCTTGACTGGATTTCATTCTATTCGATTTGAGAAGATCAAACCTGAATAGGTACCACGACGTCATAATGGAACAAGCGAAAAGTTGGAGAACACCCACCTCTCGTCCATGACTTACTTCTATTTAGAAACTAGAAGGACAACTAACTACTATGTTTTTAGAGAGAAGCTCTGTGTCTGTATTGACTAGTTTCTGTAGTATGTACATAATACTACTTTCTACTTGGGATGAGGATGTGAATGAATTGTAAGTTATAACGTAGGCTATAGTATTCCTTGTTGTTCCTCCTCCTGTCTTCGATGTATCTATGAGGCTTATCACGCTTCAGGTTCTAATTTTCAATCAGAGTTATTCAAATAAGTCAAATCTAGGGTTCTGAGCCTGTATTATTTTATATTTATCACGCATTCAATCTAGGTCTAGCTTCTCTTTTGTTCTTTTATCTCTGAGTTTTCTCTGGCACTTATCTCACGCTTACGCTTATTCAAATAAGTCAAAGCCCCATCTACTTCTTTTAACTGTAATACAGCTTGTTGCTCAAGAAATCCCATGGCAGAATCTTTGTGAGACATTTATTGCATTGCCTTGCAGTGTAGTTCTTTCTTCTACTCGGCTGAGGTGGATACCCCGACCTACTCCAGATTAATCTACTCTACTCTACTATACACTCTAATCTACTTTTACACTCTACTCTACACTCTAGTCTAATCTAATCTACTCTACACTCTAACCTAATCTACTCTACACTCTAATCTAATCTACTTGGGCCAGGTGTCAGAATCGATTTTGCCGAAGTCTGCGCAAATAGCGACTCAACAGTCTCGAAGGCTTGCGTGGCAATATTTTGAAACGAATTGTCTCCAGGAAGAAAAAGTTAAGAAGTACACACCTTCGCTTGTTCGATCTGTATTTCATCCCTCTAAGGGAACCAACCCTGAGTGATGAGTCGTTCGGATGTTGTAGTTCTTAGCCCCTATTATTGTTGTTAGTAATATATCCAAATCTCCAAATCTCCAAAATGTCTATCTGTATCTATTCATGACAGCGAAAGAACTCAATGGATCACACACACGTTGTTTTCACTATTCCTGAGCCAGTCTTTCTAAGCAGTAAGATGGAAGTGACCTCTCTTTAGAGCTGGACAGTGGGGAAGACAGTGACGAAGTTCAACTGCGGGTGCCTGACTTGCTCTCTGACCTGAACAGGCTATATACGGAAGTTAAGACCTGAGTCCTGAGTTCAGGCTAGGCAGTATATACTTCTTACTTTGTTGACAAAGACTAGTAGACTAATACGAAACTTCATCTTAGACGACAGAATACAATAGAACGAATAAGAAACTCGAAGATGAACAAGAACAACACACACACACGAACAATACGAATACACGAGATAGAAAGTGCTACACTTCTTGTCGTGAGTGACACACAGCGGCTGGAACTCTTTTGTCTTATTTTAGATGCACGATATTTTTCCATCATCTTATTCTGAGTGTAAGTGTTTGTCTTTGTAGTAAGACTAACGACGTGCGTTCTTTCTTCTTGCTCCACTAAGTCTGGAAGGTTATCGTGAGTCTTGAAAGTAGACGTACGCTGATGACGATGATTGGCAACATGTAACTGCAAGGGGCATCTCGTCCAGAGTAAATATTCAGTGTTATAATTTGTAATTTATCACTACTTGTTATTCATCCACACAGGTGTTCCGTTCCGGTCACTCCGAGTTTTTCATTTGCACAGATAAGAGTGTTCTACTGAGGAAGTGCTACAACTAGATTAGGAGTACTTCTAGAACTAGATTAATAGGTGTACTACTACTCGTGAACAAGATGTTAATGAGTCAATGTTTAGTGTCAAAGCAAGGTGAAGACTAGGATTTATTGAATGCGGCGAGACATGCTTCGCCATCTAAGAATACTCGGGAGAAAGTAGACAATAGCGTAGACGAAAGGAAGACAGTTTCCGCAGAAACCCTATCGAAATGTGCTGATATGAGCAAAGACTACACCCGAAAAGAGGAACTCGAAGAGGATGCAATCGCTGAGCAAAAGGTTATGGAGCAAAGTGACCACAGGTCATATCTTCTTGTTTCCCTATGTTATAAGGTCAGATCATATTGGACGAGGATAAATATTTGTTATAACTCGGTTTTTACACTACTTGGCCCGGCCGAGTACATCAATCAGGGACAACTAGGACATCTCTTTCTTCTACCCCTTAACGTACTGCCTTTCGTCTCGTCATCAGTCTGGTACATGAGCACGCGATATAATTGCCTTACTCCTGTAGATCATACATGCTCGTCATGCGTCTGCTTTCTTCTAATGGCCAAGAGGATGCCGCGGATGAGGAGCGTGAACAGGCAGAAAAGCTAGAAAGGGAAAGGGCTGAGGAAGAGAGGCTACGAGAAAAGGAGAGGGAGGAAGAGCTAGAAAGGGCCGAGCGGGAGAGGGAAGAACGAGAAAAGAAGCAGAAGGAGATAGAGGATGAGGCCGCTGAAGCTGCAAGGAAAGCTCAGGAGGAAGAACGACGACGTAAAGCTAAGGCTTGCGCGAATCCATCTCTATAGACATCCTTTAAGCATATTCACCCCAATACAAGGGAGATACTGACGCATATGCTTGAGGGATTTCCACAGAGATGAAAAGGGGAGGAGGCTAATATAGACGCGGAAGATGCTTAAGGCTTCTCCTAATGATCCATCTTCAGAGAAGTCATCCTCGTAGAGAGGCTTTTTAAGGGAAAAAGGGGACCAGGATGGCTTCTCTGAAGATGGATTAGGGTGCGCTCTAAGATAATGCTGAAGAAGCGGAAGAAAATCTTAAAGCAGAGAAGTTGTCGCAATAGTAAATCTGAATTAATATGAGCACGTGAACAATTATCGTTCCTCGTCTTAATATTCTTTCCGCCATACAATTACCACTCTTTTCCAACTTAGACCGCTTCACGAACTATTCTTTCCAACTTAGGCCGACTATTGTTCTTCTTCCCCTTCAACTGCTGATTAATTTCTCGTATACCCCAAAACTGGGTACACTACTACTACCACTACTACTCCTCCTCCTCCTCCTCCTACTAGAGCGCTAATAGAACAAGGGCACTGGAACTCGACGAGGCTCCCGAAAAGGAGGCTGGGGACGGGCGTAGCTTAAGGCTAGTGAACTAACTATCCCATGTGACTGCGGTAAGTAAGTATGCTGAGTGGAGTTTCCCTCGAGTCGATTAAGCGGGAAAATAGAGGAGAACGAAGAGGGGAAGAGTCCACTCATAGCCAGGCGTAGTGAAAAATTCGCGCTATTAAGTAAAGAAGCTGACGACCTGCCGCCGGTTTGCGAACTGGATAAAGCTGAGGCCGCTCTTTCAGTAGCCCCAGGATACAAAAAAAAACGAGACTTTTTCTGAAGTCTCCAATTCCAAATCCATTCAGTCTGTCTAGAAATCGAAGGAGTGAGCATTACAAACAGTAAGCTAGAGGACTTTGTCAAATGACAACAGAAGTCCTGAAGCTCCATCTCTAAAAGAAGAAGAGGCGAGAACGGCAGACGATGCCGCAGACGCGGCAAAGGCGGCTGAGGATGAGGCGAAGCTTAAGGCTCTCTACTCTCGTTGTTCTAAGGAAATTCTCGAGCTTCAGAAAGACTGTCTAGAAAGTGGCTTTGAGTCTTTGTTCTGATCCATCTTCAGATAGTAAGTTGTATGTGCATACGTCTTGGACGAGGAGCACTACTCGGGAATTGAATGAATGAAAAAGGTGGGCATTTGCTAGGTGGAAAAGTCCTCTCACAAGTGAGATCTTTACCCAAGGAGTACTAAATGGGACACCATGATGATTGGTTACGGGAATAAGCAGTATGGCTATCGGTGATGATGTGAAGGTCTGAAGCTGTGGCTGATGAAGGAAACACTTACAGGCAATCACGAGCTCTAAAAAGAGACGCAGCGAAGAAGCCAAAAGCGACGCTGATGCCGGAGGCGATCATGTAGAAAGAGAAAATCTCGAGCGCGAGGCGAGAGACGCTGAGCTTGAAGCTGAAAATTAGGCTGCTGAGTTGATGCAAATTCTTGTGAAATGTTGCCTTATCTTCCCTCCTTCGCGAAAAATCAGACAATATCAAGGACTTCTCTGCAGCACTTCATCTACATACATTTATTTCCTCATAAGTAGGCTCCTCCTTTAAAAAGTCAAGTGGCTCAACGCCGGCGTAGTACGTTAAATTTATCCTGCTCTTTGAACTCTTTCGAGACTGTCCTGTGGGGTCGAGTCGCAGCAGCGACTTGATAGATCAGATATTGGACACATGCCATGTGGCAAGTGAGACATCTAAATCTGTTCACAATGTCGCATCGATAAGGATATCATGCTTTATCTTCAATAGACAAATACTAGTTATCAATGGACAAATATGAGGCTTCATGAAGCACAAGTGCAAGATACTTCGCAAGAAAAGTTCAACGCTGCTCCGTACTAGATACTCAACTTAGCAACCGTCTAAGAAATAGCGAAAGAGGCCGCGCTAGAGGCAGAACGCGAGCGCGAAGCTGCAGAAAAAAGGAAACGCGAAGCCGCAGAACAAGCGCAGCGCGAGCGTGAAACGGCAAAAGAAGCGGAGCGCCTGCGCGAAGCGGCAGAAGAAGCGAAACGCGAGCAAGAAGCTGCAGACCAAGCAGAGCGCGACGCTGCAGATCAAGCGAAGCGCGACGCTGCAGACCAAGCGGAGCGCGAGCGTGAAACGGCAAAAGAAGCGGAGCGCCTGCGCGAAGCGGCAGAAGAAGCGAAACGCGAGCAAGAAGCTGCAGACCAAGCGGAGCGCGACGCTGCAGATCAAGCGAAGCGCGACGCTGCAGACCAAGCGGAGCGCGAGCGTGAAACGGCAAAAGAAGCGGAGCGCCTGCGCGAAGCGGCAGAAGAAGCGAAACGCGAGCAAGAAGCTGCAGACCAAGCGGAGCGCGACGCTGCAGATCAAGCGAAGCGCGACGCTGCAGACCAAGCGGAGCGCGAGCGTGAAACGGCAAAAGAAGCGGAGCGCCTGCGCGAAGCGGCAGAAGAAGCGAAACGCGAGCAAGAAGCTGCAGACCAAGCGGAGCGCGACGCTGCAGATCAAGCGAAGCGCGACGCTGCAGACCAAGCGGAGCGCGAGCGTGAAACGGCAAAAGAAGCGGAGCGCCTGCGCGAAGCGGCAGAAGAAGCGAAACGCGAGCAAGAAGCTGCAGACCAAGCGGAGCGCGACGCTGCAGATCAAGCGAAGCGCGACGCTGCAGACCAAGCGGAGCGCGAGCGTGAAACGGCAAAAGAAGCGGAGCGCCTGCGCGAAGCGGCAGAAGAAGCGAAACGCGAGCAAGAAGCTGCAGACCAAGCGGAGCGCGACGCTGCAGATCAAGCGAAGCGCGACGCTGCAGACCAAGCGGAGCGCGAGCGTGAAACGGCAAAAGAAGCGGAGCGCCTGCGCGAAGCGGCAGAAGAAGCGAAACGCGAGCAAGAAGCTGCAGACCAAGCGGAGCGCGACGCTGCAGATCAAGCGAAGCGCGACGCTGCAGACCAAGCGGAGCGCGAGCGTGAAACGGCAAAAGAAGCGGAGCGCCTGCGCGAAGCGGCAGAAGAAGCGAAACGCGAGCAAGAAGCTGCAGACCAAGCGGAGCGCGACGCTGCAGATCAAGCGAAGCGCGACGCTGCAGACCAAGCGGAGCGCGACGCTGCAGACCAAGCGGAGCGTGAAGCTGAAGAGGAAGCGGAACGCAAGCGCAGACTCGAAGAACAAGCGGAGCGCGAGCGCAAGGCCGCAGAAGAAAGAGCGGGGCGTGAAGCTGCAGAAGACGCGCGGCGCGAAGCTGCAGACCACGCGAAGCGTGAAGCTGAAGAAGAAGCGAGGCGCAAACGTGAAGCTGAAGAAGAAGCGCAGCGCAAGCGTGAAGCTGCAGAACAAGCGGAGCGCGAGCGCAAAGCCGAAGTACGAGATGAGGAGCGGGAGAGGGTTCAGCTTCGGGCCTCCGCTCGCTTTGGAGGTGACCAAGTCGTTCGCCGAATGAACACTGTTAAGACCCCTCATCGAAAACTTTAAAATTTCGAAAAAATGTCCAATGGCGAAGCAAGTTACTGAAATAATAGAGTAAGTAGCTTCACCAAGACGCCAAGAGGCTACTCTTTCTTCAGTTTTCCTGTCGCGGCTTATCCTAATGAGTATTAGCTTGCTTATTTCAGTTTTTCAAATACCGAGTCTTCGAAGTTCCAGCGTCCAGGGATGAGTGACTAAGACTAGTCTATAGGAAGGACGCAGCATATGTATAGTTAACCAGAATGTTGTACTCTCCAGGAAAAATATTAACTCTCTACGTGGATACGGCTCTATACGTGGCTTTAAGCCTAGTCTTCGAAGTTGACTGGTCTATAGGAAGGATGCTCTAATCACAACGAGGTATATGGTAAAACGTGGACATGGATCCCGAACTCATGGACCCTGCCTTCACAAAGCCGAGAGGAAGCTGAAGATGACCACGTCGTAGTAGAGTTTCATCTTCGAGCATGCAGAAACATTCCAGATTACATTTTGAAATTATGCTAGTTCTTTCGGTCTTGTGTTTTCGGTTCGTTTTGAAGAGTAAACTCGTTGTATAGTAGAAGAGCTACTTGAAGGGAGAAGAAGAGAGAACTAGAAGAAAGGAAAGAAATGGGCATGATCTCTAGTACTGCGATATATACATTCCAGATTTTGACGCAGAAACATTCCAGATTTTGATCAATATATAATATCTTGAAGTTATGGCACTTCTTTTGGTTGTATTGTATTTACATCTTGTATTTGTTGTACACATTGAGAGGCCTCATAGATAGACGCGAACAGCTATAGAAGAGGCTCCATGACATGCCATGTACTAGTAGCGCTTTGGTTGTGATATATTCGAAAACTCAAAATAAACGAGTTACTGACCGAAATAAGAGAGTCTTGACAACATTGATTCCTCTCCTTTCAGTATCTCCCTTATTTTCAGTCGTTACTCGCTTATTTCGGTTTATCGACTACATGATCTTCCTTGTGCTTGAACAACTTGTAGTAGCGCATACATTATATATTATGATTTTCATCATGCTGGTCGATAGGTTGCACATCATCTATTTTTAGTGCCTGTAGGTCGGAGTAGACATAGTTTCTAATCCAGCTTCCGCGAAATTTTCGATCGCGTCTGGAACTAGATGGCCTAGGTATTTCTGAACATGGGGAAGATGGGGAAGAAGGTCTAGATATTCTAGAACACGAAGCCACCTTCGATTTTGGGCGTGAGACCTTCGTTTCGGAACTGGACGTCACACGGTTGGTGAATATTAAGGCTAGTCTTCTTGTTCTTGTTTTAACTCTGTTGAGTGGAGTCACCCTTTTCACTATCGCCACATGTGGACTGCTACGCTGGGCGAGAAGGTTCTCTTCTTTGATATTGATTTCTTAAAAAAGGGGTCGGGAACGAAAGAATCCAAGGCGAAACGAAGGGGCATTCACTCAAGAGTCACGGATTTAGTGAAAAACTAGCGCTAAGAATATGGGTCCGCAGCTGAAGGAAGACAGCATGAAGCTTTCCCGGGAAGGCGGCTCTGCGAAAGTTATGTTTTGCGGGTCGTGTTGTTTCTATTTCATACGAGTTTGTATTCATGATGTGGGAATCCACAATTATAGTCGTACTGAAGTGGTGTTTCTATTTTATAATCACCCACCTCAGGCTCAGTCTCAGTGGACATCGCATATTCATTCTGGGAAAAAGTAGATTCCTGCTGTTAGAGAGTTCCCATCAGGATGGCATTTCTGGAAGTACCATAGCGCAAGGCGGGGACGAAGACTCAGAGAAAAGTCACACTCAGAGGAAATTTTAATTTCGATTTTAACTGAAACACATCATTTGTAGCACTGTGAGTACAAGAATTAGTAGTGATGGACAAGGACAATACGTACTGGAGCTGAAGAAGACACACAATCGCTACCCGTGAATAAGTACTTAGTCAAGCATCTTCTATGGTACAACCCCACGACTGGGCACACTACTCCTACTTCTAACAACAATGAAAAGTCTTTCGCCAGTTTGCTGGACCACGCGATGGAGAAGATCACTTTGTCCAGCTTTTTGCCAGAATACTTCATCCGCCGTGAGCTCTTTGGGCAAAAACGAACCGAAAGATTGCAGGATGTGCATCTGCAGTATAAGTTAAGAAGATAAATAAAATGTTGAGGAGATTATAGGTTTAGGTAAGTGGTTTTTTTTATCAAGAGCTCTAAGAAACGAGGTCAAGGCGCTGATCATCCGCCCTCTCTGCGAAGCGGGCGCGATCTAAGGAATGTTGGAAGAATAGAGAAGTGTTGTTCCATTAGGGTACCACACTGGGAGGGGACGAAGAGGTGGTAAAGAGTCTCCAAAGGGGAAAGATGTGGACGAGGTAAAGAATTTTTTGGGTGTAGGTGTAGGATTGGGATTTGGAGGTGCAGGACTGAGATTAGGGCAGAGAATATTCAAAAATCCAGTACGTGCACAAGATGGAAGTAGTAGATAGGAGTTTCGAAGAAAATTCAAACAGAGTACTACGTTGAAGTTGTTACAGAAATAGATCCAAGACGTTGCAGACTTAAAAAAGAAAGTTGTTGATCAAAAAGATTGTGTCGCGATAAGTTTACTGTCGCTAGAGCGACGTTATGAGATTAGCATTGTAGAACGTTATGAGATTAGACTGTGTATTTTTGTTAGAAGAAGCCATCCTGATGTACAAAGAATGAAGATTTTCTAATTGAACCTGTAACAGCAACAACTATGAAAAAAAGTCGCGTGTTTACATCCAATTTTGGGAACGTTAAGTAGAAGCGAGTCGTGTTTAATCATTTTTTTTTCGAGGCAAAGACAGAGTACGACAGAGGACTATTTTTATGTGCGAACTACATCTTCAAGGACCATCACGACAAGACAAGTCAGCGTATTTCAGAAAGAAGTGCTAAAAACAGCTACATATAACTGCATGATAGAACGGACTTCATTCGAATTGAATGACACAAGAATAGAGGACCACGGAACGCTTGTTGTAGGAAAAGAATTATCTTCGTATCGAGAATCGAAAGAGGCAAAGACCTTCGTATGGAATTTCACCGGTGTGTCAGTACAAGTTTTGAAGGAGCAAACTAAGAAGTATTCAAAGGAGGTCACTAAAAGCTAGAAATGAGCAAGTGACAGAGCATATATGCTGAATTGGATGAACATCGAGAAAGAGTGGCAAATGATTGCCTACTATCCGAAGCAGACAGTCTCATTGAAAAGTCTTTTTTTCAGAATTACTAAAAAAAGTCGTGAAGGTGTAACTTATTATGAAGAATGCTTGTAATTCTATTGTTCCCCTATTCCCGTCAAGGTAGAACTTATTGCTGTAAGCAAGCTTGAGAAGGCCAAAAGCTAGAGCATGTTGTATTTCATCATGAGGTCGTAGGAGGACAGAGATCATGATTCACATTGCGTCCCCTACCTCTATCAGTAAATAGCAAGTTTTACGAAGAACAACAGCTGATAATTGAATATCATGAAGGTTGGTTAAGACTACTTGTATGGACAACGAGCACCAGCGACAAAAGATGGTCTGCAGTTGTAGTAGAAAAAGTTGATTGAAAAAATACGGATTTCCGAAGCTTGCTTGTTTTTCTGGCGGGCCCCCACCTAATCTAACTGCGTTGAGGCGAACTTAGATTTGACAATCAGCAGGTAGAGGTGTCTTTCTTCTCCAACACGTTGAAAATTTTAGAGGTCTAAGCATAAGAATTCCAAGAGTAGGATGTGCATGTAAGCAGCTGTCATAAGATACTTAATGTGAGTCCCTCGAAAGCGGCATAGGTATTAATCCCCGATCGGAATCAAGTATGACGTACGAAATTTTGTCATATCAAAGATGACCCAGCAGAAAAAAGCACACCCCGTGCCGTGCAGAAAAGAACTCCAGTCATGAAAACCCCTGTCATAGGAAGGAAAACTGCTGTCATAAGAAACAGTGTCATTTTCAAAAACAGTGTCACCAATCATCAGCTGTCCTGAAAGCCGCAACATCATCTTCTGAGGAAAAGACTCCATCACCTAGACCAGTCAGAAGTATTCTTGTATATGTTCATGCTCCACCTCTACTCGTAAGGAAATGACCCGTAGACTATTTTTTTAGATCATGGTGCACATTCATGTACACGTTGGACTTCTTCGGTTATCAAACCCATATTTCGGTACTTGTTGTCGCTGTCGGTATTGTGTCACAGACAGCCGCGGTCGTGCTCTTCAACGTCTTTCCATGATGTCCACGCTCATTCATCCAGACCCAAATTTAACGACGCGTCTAAGACTCGGTGTGCGAGGTCGGATGCTTCCTTAGAAAAAAAGCCTTTAGTATATCGGTCGAAGAGGTTCACATCGGTCCTCCAAGAGCAATATTGCCTCCTACCTGTTTCCGCGTGATATGCTAGGATGATGATTTTTCTACCCCAGTCCCAGAGTTTCTGTCGCTTATCAGAGGTCTCGGAGAATGATTTTCCGTTGCTCGGTGAGTTTTGTAGTCTCTACTCGTAAAAAAATGGTACTTACTTTAATCGCATGCGCGCTTGCTCTTCATTTTCTTATCCTGAAACAACGAAATAAAAAGGTAGATTACGTGGTCTTATCGTGATTTGTGTTGGTCGCGTCCTCTTAGTTGCCCAAAGCACACGATCCTTCTCCTTCATCTAGTATCTGTCATTCTACGTACTTCAAGATTGCCTTCTTCCCTCGAGTATCTTTTCACCGATTCATCGCGCAAGAAAAGCAAAAATGGCGGACGACAGTGCGTGGTGGTACCCGGCTGAAGAGTCAGGTGATGCTTGGTACGAAGATTGGGATACTGATTGGCAAGGAGCCACGACTGGTGCCAACACTAGTGGAGGAGCCTCGACTAGTTATAGTAATATTTTTAAAGGAACCTCAGCAGGAGCTTCTTCATCATCAACTACAACAGAAGCAGGCAAAGCACCGCACGGAGGCAAGACCAAGGGGGACAAAAATGGCGCGTCAACTTCTTATAGCAGATAAGGCTTGTGTTTGTGATTTTAGTGAGGAGTACAAGGAAGTCAGTCTAAACCAGATTCTTCTTGTAGTCACTCCAGAACTAGGGCCAGAAGTGACATCTTCCAAGATACATAGCTGTACTACCTTCCAACTATGACTTCTAAGATTTCGCTTCGAAGGGATACGAGCAAGATAGCAATAAAGGCTATGGCTACTACGGAGGTTACGATTACGAGAAAGGAGGAGGTTATCACAGTAGCGATTATCAAGGACACCAGAAAGGCTATCGTGGGACGAGCAAGGGGTACAATAGCTATGTCGGCACGGGGAAAGATCAACACCATGGTGGAGCAGGTAAACATGCAGGTTCGTCCTCAGCAGGGTCATCGTATAAAAGCTATGGTTCTGCTGCTGCCTCTGCTAAGGGTGGATGTGGCAGCGTTGCTAAAGGAGGAAATGCTAGCACATCATGTTAAGGCAGTTGGATTTTCTCTAAGTCCATTCGTTTGATCTATCTACTTGACAGCTATCTTCATCAGATGAGAATGGGTCAACAAGGAAACAAATCTCATCAGTCCTCGTGTCGATCTCTAATCCCAGAAAGGTTCCTCACACAACAACTACATCTATGGCCACTACGGTAGCTCGGCCGCGCAGTATGGAGGAGGATCGTCTTCACACCATGCAGGAGGACAACAACACGAGTACACCTCATTGTACAAGAGTGGTGCTGCAGCGTCGTACTCTTATCATCATAAGAGCATGAGCAAAGGTGGCACTAGTTCATATAGTACAACAACTACTGGAGCTGATACTTCTGGGGCCCACGATGCGATAGAAAACGTGGCAGGTACAACTGGAACTGATACTTCTGGGGCCCACGATGCGATAGAAAACGTGGCAGGTACAACTGGAACTGATACTTCTGGGGCCCACGATGCGATAGAAAACGTGGCTAGTGGTTCTGCGACTTGTGCTGTGGGGGAGAACAAAGATGGAGTTGTTATGGATGGATGAGGGAGCTAGTAGCTTCTCGTGGCCTAATGTGTTGAGAAACTGTAAAGTGTTGAGAAAGGATCAATTTAGTAACAAATGATAGGAGCAATTTATTACCTTCTGCTCTAATCTCTCCACGACCGAGGAGCAACATGATCCTGACACATCAACTACAAGAACAACGAGTAAACCGGGAGCTACAATGGAGCGTAATGCAGCACATCAACAGGCATCAAGCAGCCAGAATCCTCACAATCCACAGACCAATTATCCTTTATGTACTTCCTCTCCCGGACCACATTCGAAATCACCATGCACCTCTCACGGAGGCCCAAGAATACCAGGTTCTTCGAACATGACTGGGCCGACTGCTGCAGGAAGTAGTAAAGTCACCGACACAACCACAACACCGGCAGACAATGCGCCGTCTACTGCGACGTATTTTTAGATAGTAGACTGTAGACTAATGATCATGGAGGAGAATGACTAATCATGATGTAGAAGATGAAGATGTTTTTACTTGGATGGGATGCTGATCAGTAGAAGTACATAGTTGTTGAAACTTACGGAGGGGATTCCGGAGACTAGCTAGAGCTAGGAACTCTTGATATTTATCCTAAGAAATTTTGTAAAGTCCTCTGCCTCTCCATTCATGAGTCCTCTAAGAAAAACTGCAAACTACTCTAGGTCTTAGTCAAAATAGAAGATTCCATGGCACCAGCCATTCATCTACCACATCATCAACCCCACATCAGTGATGCCGGAGGACCTTCAGTACCACATCAGCAGTACAACAGTTAAGGCTTGAGGTAATCCATCTCCAGAAGCATCTTGGGACCTTCCTCTAAGGTCGAAAAGCAAGCCCACGATGACGCTCAAGATGGATTCCAGGAAGCTCTAAAAGAGTCTTGGATCAACGGCAGCTATTAGTAGTAAAGCTGCTATAGCGCATCCGCCATTGCAGAATTTTGAATTAACGCCTGAAGAATTGGACAGTTATATAGCTGCCTCTCGTACAGCAGACGAGAAGTTCAGAGAGTTCCTGAAGCGGACAGAGTCGACACCATGCTTTTCTCAAATCGAGAGGGAGGTGACACCTTTATGATGAATCATGGTTTTTCATGCAAGTCAAGGAAATAGATATGATAAGATATGATAGATATGATAGTCACGGCCACGGACACATCATGAAGGTGGAAATCATGTCACCTCAGTTCGTTGCACGTGAGATTCTAGTAATGGAAGAAGGCCAATGATCACACGTTTTTCTCCTCAACTTTCAGAATGGAGGTTCTTTTCTTTTTCATCTTCTAGCTCCATCCAGTCTAATCCCAGAATCCTTTGCAGCAGCCAGAAAAACTGTAGTCGAAAAGCGTCCTTTTGGCGGCTTCGCTATGCAGCTATTATACAGCAAGTACGTTCACTATCGGCGAAATTTGAAAAAGGCTGAAAACAAGTCACCATCTAGTAAAGCAGAGAACAAGGAGAAAAATATTGGGGCAGTTGCGTCGTCGTCTCCGACAGCCGCGGTAGCTTAATATAACTACAACTTGTAGTTGTATCTATGAATTCAATACGGTGCTCGACATGTCATTAAAAGCGATGGCGTTGCGTAAATAGGGATCATAGTGTTGCAATTCATCTTGCCGTTGCGTAAATAGGGATCATAGTGTTGCAATTGATCGCGATGGCGTTGCGTAAATAGGGATCATAGTGTTGCAATCGATCTTGCTGAAGATCTTGGTTCCCTTTTTTTTCCATCGTGCATTTCTCATTCTCATACTTACTCGCAACATACCTACTATATCACCATACTAGGCACAACCTGGCGGTGAGTTAAAGTTCGCTCTGCCATGGATTTTGCCTGGCCGGTTAGGGCGTTACTTGATCGAAGCAGAGTCCCTGACGAAGGAAGAAGGTCAACATCTCGCAAGACCCAGGACTCTACCAGGACCGAGCCCATATGAACAGCAGTACGTGATACCACCAGATAGCATTCGATGGGAAGATGATGGGGTACTACAGTTTAAGGGTAACTTTTTTTTGGAGATATTGACATTAGATATGAAGATGATGGGGTACTACAGTTTCAGGGTAACTTTTTTTGGACAGATATTGACATGATTAGATATGAAGATGGTGGGGTACAACTAGTACTGCAATCATAGGATTTTGAAGAGTCTTTGGAATTGCCTTCTTGGATTTCAGGATCTCTATATCAGGTACATGGCGCTTAGATTTTCATCCTTTTACTTTAAAGCATCCTTGATCGGATTTTCCGCTTCCTCAACATCAATCTTCAGCAACAATCTTGGCGATGGGATCCAAAGAAGGGTGCCTATGCTTTAGGCCGGAAGTTGCCGATCACAGACAAGCCAGTTCCAGCAGGCTACTGGTTTTCTCGAGACTGGCAACCCTCCTCGGGCGGCGGTCATTTGCCGCCGATTCACGAGAACGACGTGGCTGGAGGAGAAGGAGGGGATATTATAGGTTTAAGGGTGGACTTAATGCTCTGAAGATCTAGATATCAACATATGCTTCCGCTTTTGTCTCTTCGTCTCTTCATAGAATCACGATTGCTTTGCTTTTGTCTTTTCTCCCCGTTATAGACAATCACAATCCATTCCAAAGCAGTTGCTTGCAGACCTCTAACCACAACATCAGCCGATGGCTCTGCAGGAATCAACGTGATGGAAGCTGCGGCTTGGGTTGCCGCTGTCCAGCCGTTTCAGCACATGAACCCTTTTCAGCATATAAGCCAGCACGAACAGTGTGCGTATCTAGTGCAACGGCTCACAGATCTGGGCGCAGAACAGTTGTACCAGTGGGGACAGGGAAGAGATATTGTGGAATTAGTTATGATCGTGTGTCAGAAGTAAGAAGAGGACTTCGAAGAAGCAGTCCTGGGTTTTTTCAAGTAACGAAGTTGTTACTTTGTAACGAGTTGATATCCACTCACACACATCATACCCCTCACTAACTCATCCATAAGCTTCCAGCATGTCCATCATAGCTACTAGCTACTGCGGTTGATTACTCCGCATGACGGAAGAACTAGGAGAGATGACCGCACAATTCCTCCCTCTCCTCTAATCCTCAATTCCTGACCCTTACGAAAGAAGGCTTAGTCGATGCGCACATGCCATTAGCAGAGAGGGACGCGCTTTTGGACAGCAGAACCGAACAATTCGGGTTTAGGATGTTGGATCGATTTGAGGGCTCAGCGAATTTGAGGCAGATTAGGCAAACCTATCGGATACGAAACGTTGGGACGAATCCGCATGAGTACTCTGCTTGTTTCTTTGCTAATCCGCATGAGCACTCTATCTCTACTTGTTTCTTTGCTGAATATCATGATGTTGACTCATTTCTTGTTGTCAAATTTATAAGTATCAACGTATTCTCGATTTTTTCGCCTCATCATGTAAGTAACTGTCAACCTTTCCCATACGTTGAAGCTGTCCCTATCGTGTAAGTAGGAGCTGTCAACCTTTCCCACAGGTTGAAGCTGTTCCAGGACTTGGCTCTTAGCAATGCGGCAATCAAGGACTTAGTTAGACACATCAAGGAGGAGCAAACCAAGTCCGGTGCCCTTGTCCTTCGAAACCAAACGAGGATAACGACACGTCCGCACCTCATCGACGCTGTGCTGGAACAACGAAGTACCATGACCGCAGAGGAACTGTTTTTGGGGAAGGTAGTCTTTATCCATTTTTCAGGCGATGTCGAGGTCAGGAATTTGTACTAAGAGTTATATATTTATAGTTTCTCAACATCAAACAAATCGAAACCAGCACAAGCGTTCCACTGGAATTTCTTATTTTACAATTAATGAAACTTCCTCAACAGCTTCGCGCACTAGTGTCCGTTCATACTGCAGTGCATGTCCAAGAAATCGAGTCTGTTTGGGATGCTTTTTTTGTGCCTGCAGGCTACGAAAGTTTCGCGGAATCGTTGGAGGAGGTAACCTAGAGAATTCACTTTCACATCACTGGAAATTCATTCCTCTGGAATTTCATTCCTTTTTCTCTGGTAACGATTGATACCTCTCTACATCGCCTGACGCTAGACACATTCATTCATTCATACTTAGGGTGTGGATGTAGCTCCTTGTCCCCTTCCACTATTTCAGGCCAATCTCGTTGCGGATTCGGTTTGCTTAGTCGTCGAAAAAGAATTGAGCCGAGTGATGACGATGACGAGGGGGTACTTGGAAGAAATTCCAGACTCCACTACGTCTTTAGGCTGGGTCAAAGCGAATGTAGTTAGCTCATAGTTGTATGTAATAAACTTCCTTCTTCTAAAGAAAAACGCTGGTATTTTGATTATCACATGGAGATTGGTGATGCGCCGTTATTTGAGAATACTGATCATCGTCTCATCACTCTCTTTATGATAATTCTTTTTTGCTCTAATCATCGCCGACATCGAAGTTGGACGAGAAGGTGTCTGGGAAGTGCCGGCTCCTGTGTTGGTTCATCATGCTCCTGTACAACTAGTTTCCCCACCGTCGCACGTGGATTATTGGACTACGTCGCCGCCAGCTTTGCACTACAGCAACGAACTTGTAGCCATGTCGTCGGGAACAGAAGTTGAGGTGGGAGTAGAAATGGTTTAAAATAGAGATGGTTTGATATGATCATGTGATCGTTTGATATCATGTTGTCGTGGCTACTCGTTTAGGAGGAGGGACCAGGGACCCTGCAGCTTGTACTTAGTTGAGATGAATATTTAGAGACGACGCGTACCATGGCGGGGGTCTCTATCTCGTTCTGGAGGTTGATTTTTTTTTGTGGTCTCAGACAGTTTCTCATGGAGGTGATACTAGGAAGATTGTTCATATGCAGGTACGACCTCTATCCACATCACACGGGTCATTCTTGTTCTTCAAACGTCCCAGTCTTATAGTTTTCAACAGTAGGTACCTGATGCTTACGTTTGACTTTTCATATTTCATCATCTGTGCATTCTTTCGTATTACAGTTAGTGTTTGTGTAAAGAACAAAATGCAAGTGCGCCACGTGGGCACACTGCTTTTGCTGAACAGATTCGACGTGAACTTGTTTCGTTTCCATTTTTCCTTGTTCCTCAATCGATATCACCATCTTGTGATTTTCGCGTAGGGAGTTGTCAACAAGAACAGTGTTCTAATCCTTTCAGATTTTGCTTTCTTTGTTTCGGTTCAGCAACGTTAGTTAAGTAGATTTTTCATCAGTTTTTGCTTCATTTGACTTTGTTTCGATTCACCCAGATTCTGGGTACGTGTTTTAATTTTCGTGTTTTGATGTCACTGATTTTTGTGACGATAGTGAACAATAGTCGGTGTTTTTTCTTGTTATGTTTTGCTCTTGACTCATTCATACTTTTCTGATGACAAGAACGAGCAAGTTGCGACTAGTTATTTCTGAACAACGATTTAATAGATTGCAGTGGGTGTATTTGATGTCCTAGAAAATAGATTTTGATCGTGTGGTTGGGTGGGGTTTCTTTTCGCTTTGATTATTTTTTACGTCATACTTCACTCTCATACGTAATGACCCCCTGGATTTATCATAGTCCAACTGCAGAATTATGCGATTAGAATCAATTGGCTTTGTCTTTGTCATGGGTAAGTACTCTTTCCTACGTGCGCGTATAGTGTGTTATTCCCTTTTTTCGTTCAAGGTGCAAGCACAGTGAAGGTTTCAGTCTGATCCATTTTTTTTTTGTTCCCACAAACAAATCTCAAAAAAAATGAGACCTCACTAGAAACCCCAGCAGATGGAAGCTACAACTCTCTCTGGGTTCGTCTAGTCTGGACCGGGGTCCTCTCCTCTTGATGGTGTACAGCTTTTGTGGTTTTTGCGAGGATGGAACCTTCGTCTGATTGTGTGCTGATGTGACAGCCAGCCTGGTGGCTTCTGTTCATTCCGAGTGATCAACTACAGTGAGCACATGGGTGAGGAAGTTCTTCGTTCTCGTGCACTAAACGTATATACGAAGCACAGACTTCTGGTAGAGGAACGAACACCAGTTATGAGAGAGGAGACGAGAGTCACTTGTTCCTACATGTTGTTCTACTTGTGTAAAGAAATTATGTTAAATTTTTCCGAGCCCGATTACTCGAAAACTGAAAATACCCGAGTTAGTGACTGAAATAAGGGCTACTCTTGCTTGCGTCACTATCTCGATTTTTCTTCATTTTGCTGAGTACAACTAGCAATACTTACTACCATACAAAAAAAGTCAGCGAAAAAATGGCTTCTTCGTCCTCGTCCTCTGGTATCCGGACTGCCGGATACATGCTACTGAACTTTTCAGTGTCAGTATTGATCATTTGGGTCAATAAATTTGCATACCAAACCGGTTTCCGATGGAATATCAGTATGACGGCCATTCACTTCCTATTTACCTACGTGGGCCTGGCGATTAGCGCTAGGTAAATAGTAGTGGTAGTCGGGTGGGAAGATTGACATTGCTGTTGATAGATGATTCTTTCAGAATCTTGTTCTGCATTATTTTCCTCTTCATCCTATGCTTATCAACTCTCCACATGCAAATGAAAATTTCCAGGTTTTTCGGATTATTCGAACCAGTTTCATTACCAGTTGCAAAAGTCGCGCCAATATGTGCAGCTTTCTGTGGCTTCGTTATTTTCAACAATTATGGCGAATTACCTACTAGTTTTGAGCTGCAGAAGATTCCTCCTCACAAGATGATTAGAACTACTCGTTCCCCTACTACAAGTGCTAAACACGCACTGGAGTGGAATTATGCCTCTAATATTAAGTAATTAAGTTACTTGCAGCTGTTGCTTTCCTCTGATGTCCTTGTCCTCTTTCATTCTTCCCTGTCCCTCCAGTACAACCCAGTGGGCGTGTATCAGTTGCTGAAAGTGCTGACGACGCCAGTGATAGTGCTCTTGCAGTACGCCAAGGATCCACTCCCGACTGAGCAGCTTCTGGCCCTTATCCCCACCTGTATTGGTGTCGTTCTAGCCACAGTTACCCATCTTGAATTAAGGCTTTTTTACTACTACTTAAATTCATTCGATGGATTGCTTACAAGAATGAAGAGTGAGGTGAGTGTTGTGTCTTTGACGATGATGGCCCCTTTGCTTGTTTTATATGGGAAGGAGAACATACAACCCGTGGTCGTGAAAGAAGATGGGACGGATGTTTCTTGTTCTAGAAGATGAGAATATGCATATTTGTGACGAAGTCTTCTAAGCGAAGCAAATTTTCTTGGCGGAGTATTTGGTACTCTTGGTATTATCTCGACCAGTTACTACCAAATGTGGGTGAAAAGCGAGCAAAGCCGTCTCGCAGTGTCGCCACCACAGTTGCTCTATAACCAAAGTTTTTGGAGCTTCTGGCTACTGCTAGTTTTAAGGCGACCAAGAGGGGAGCATCCTGACGAGGAGGACCTTTCTTTGACGCCTGTTTTTCAAGGCTTGAAAAAGAAATGTCCCAGGATTTTGCTCGTGAGCAAGATGCGAGCCGATAGCTCTAACAGTGATATCACCAATGTTAGAAGACGTGTTTCCGTTTCAGAGCAACGACGCTTTGTTTCACCTCTACTGGGCTGCGCCAAGTGTGGTAGCGGGAGTCCTAGGTTCCGCATTTCTGGCGTTTTTGGTAAACCTAAGTATCTTCTTAGTCATCGGCAAGACAGACCCTGTCAGCTACAACGTACTTGGCCACGCGAAACTCTGCTGCATACTGGTGTCGGGATATTATGGATGGTTACAATATAACTTTGTGAGGACTCAGAAGTTTTTCAGTACACAGTGAATCTGAATCCTAATTGTTCTTCAGATCTCTCTCGCTCTCTCTCTCCCTTCTAATGAACCGTACTCTTTGGGGAGGTCGCGACGTGGAAAAATTTACTTGGTGTGTGTCTCGCAGTATGCGGTATTGTCACATATACGCACCTCAAAATCATGGGCTCACAAGGAGCAACGGCAAAAAGAGATTCGACGTCAAAGAAGGAATCATAGCACTTTCAGTTCTGAAAAAACATCTGGGAAGGCAAGAGGTGTAGCTACTAGGTCTAGAGTGAAATGGAGTCGTATGAGACGAGCTTCTAAAGACTCTCTATTCTCTAACAAATATTGATGACTTCAGTACACTTATAACTGTTACCAGCAACTGTTCGTCCGCTCATTGTGCATAGAAGATGTTGAGTTCTTTCGTAAAGGTGATGACATTGTCTGGAATCACACTCATAAAGCGTGGTCATGGAACTAGCACAAGCACTCTAGCGCAAGCACTCCTGATCCGACGCTTCAATTTAACTGCAGCGTTGTTGAAGGAGGTTCATCTATCTTATACTATAGTGTTCTACAAATTTGGTTTATTGATCATGATTCTCCATCTTAACCTTTATGGATCATTCTCAAGATCAGGGTAGATTCGGATCCAGCGACTATTTTTTATGTGGTGTACTTACTGATATAATCCGAAAAAATGGACTTAGACCATCAAACGACTCCTGATTTATCAACTGGTTGACGCAGCTGATCTCAAAAGAACATGCAGGTTAGAAGAAGATCCCTGTTAAGTCGGATCTTGCTCGTTAGAAGAAGATCCTTGTTGATAGAAGATCCTTGTTGATAGAAGATCCTTGTTGATAGAAGATGCTCGTTAGAAGAAGATCCTTGTTGATAGAAGATCCTTCTTGATAAATCTGGAGGGGCCGTGGGGGAGATGCCCTACTTGAAGCACTGCACGAATTCAATCTATGAACAAGATGGTCCTCCAGTGCCCTTCTTCCGTGTCGGGCACTGGAGGACCATCTTGTTCATAGATTGCGCCAGCTTTTAACATAGTCGGTTTTTTCTATAGTACAATTGAATGTGTATGTCGTGGGAGTTTTTTCCATCATTACAACTATCGAGTAACAAGTTGAATAAGATGAAGATTCTTAGAAGCAGGAGTGACGAGGTGGTTTGTAGGTGGATAGGTGAGATTGAGTACCACCAGATTTTTCTCTGTAGAAGTCAACTCGTACCCCATTTTAGATTTCAAAAACAAAGTGTCTCCATACATACTGTTCAAGTTCTCGTCCTGAGCAAGAAGATTCTGTCAACGTCATCTATTTCATCTTGAAAAGTCACTGACTCATAGTTTCTCCTTCTTGCTCTCGTAAAAATGGGCAAAAGTGCGAAGTTCATGCGCGTGGCAGCGCACGAGAAGCAGAAGCGAGTCCTAAAAGGCAAAGAGTGGCGCGACTCGGGTCACAAACAAGCACGACTAGAAGCGAAACAAAACAAGAGAAGGGATCGAAGAGATGCAGCCAGCCTACTTTTCGGCACTGGCGGACCGTCGAATGATGAAGACTCAGCAGGTGGAAGAAGTAGTTTGGCATCTGCGGCGGCGAATAGGGGGAGTGCGACGACAGGTAGTGACTTTGATATTGATTCAAGTAATAGACTTGCTTCGATAAGGTACTTATGTTTTTTTTTTACCGTACAAAACAAAGTGAATTTCAAATGGGTCGTGTTGATTGATGGTTGATATTAATAGGTACTCTTAATTCATCATGACAAGGATGTTCCAGTTTCCTACTTCCAATCAACACAGCTTTGCCTTTCAATGGTGACTTGGCAGCGAAGCTTAGGGCAAACTATGATGCACCGTCAAAGCCAGAAGGTGAGAAAAAGAAGGGCATAAAACCAAAGAAAGTAAAGATGGGGAAAATAAAACTGAAACAAGCCTAAAGAGTGAGCATGAAAACTGTGATGATACTCGCAGAGGCTCCTCACGACATAAAAATCTAAGATGATCTATAGTACCTTTTCCGAACAAAATAAAAATCGAGGCCCTTGGTCTAAAACTGATCATGATCTCATACCCCGAAAGTGCAAGCTGGACCTCCACTTACAACTTTTATCAATCTACGCGGTAATTGATTCAAACTCTACACAATTGAGAAGAAAGTGTTCACGCGAGTCATCACTAAGAAAACGAGCGATTGAGAAAAAAAAATCTTTCTGCCTTTTACGAGAGTGGCCCTGAAAGTCTGTAGATTCATTTGAGAGCATGAGCATCAGGATATCAGGGAGATTGCGGACTTGTGGAATTTGAGAGAACATCTAATTGCTTGTTCGACGTGTGATGGTTTTTATACATCTGTCAACACGAGGAGGAGACCTTTTATTACTAAGTCGTGGGGAAATCACTCGAAACGGACTTTTTTTCTTCATCTCTGATCGTGACCAGAGGCCTCTATCTCGTGCGTGCTCTAATTGTGCTCCCCTCGCACTGAGGTCAGCAGTCAGCTGCGCGGTGCTCCTCTCCTCCTGCTGTTGCTGTGTTCTCCGTCGGCTGCTTCTCCTGAACATTCATAACCAAGTCGGGGGGAAATTATTCGAAGCGGGCTTTTTTCTTTGTCTCTGATTGCAGCCTCTGAGTGCGCAGAATCTACAGGATTTGCCCACTCACTCTCGTTTTTTTGCAGACCATTTTTTCCTCTGCCTCGAGTTGTTCTAACAACTTTGGATTATTCCATTGCGGATTTTCATTTTCTTGTCTGGTCAATAAAGTAAATTAGTATAGTAAATCGTTTGGACGCGCAACACCGAACATCATATTCAAAAAAGTCTCTACCCAAAAAAAACGTAGGACAATCAGAAAACTGAGCTTCATACTCAGCATAGTAGAGTCAGTCTTCAAGTAAATAAAAACTACTCCTAGTCCTTACAGACTTTCATCAGTTCTTAGACTTTCCTCACAGTGGTCACAAACACAACTTCATCTAACATCTAACAGTCTCCAAAACAAAAAACAAAAGAGATGCCGCCAAGACTGAACCGAGCCAACAGCCAGTCCATTGAGGGCCCGGCTGTGTTGCAACGTCTCTCGACTGTTGAAGATGACGTCCTCAACTCCCGTAACCATGCTGGTGGTGAAGGTTCGGTTGGACACAAGACGCAACAAGGGTATTTTAATATATTATGTATAACCCTCATGATCTAGTTGGACGACCAAATATTGTTATTTTCAGATCTTCAGAGTATCATCCATCTACAACAAACAAGAGTCAAAAAGGACTGACTTCTGGAGATCGCATCTGCAAAAATGTCGTGGAAAAAGGCAGGAAGAGTGAAGTAGCTGAAGTAGAACTACCTGCTAATTTTAAGTCTTCCATACCTCGCGAACGGGTACGTACACTACTACGACCACTATCACCTCAGCAACTTCGTCTACATCACATGATCCCTCCCTCCTAAAACATCGGACACATCCCTTCCTCCTGAAACATCTGAAACTTGTGCAACACCACGAGGACCTCTAAACCCTGTCATATAACGCATTCCATTGCACCAGGTGCAGCCCAGTCGGTTGCTTCGAGGGTTTAATCGGGGGCGGTGAGGTCCACGATGACGGTGAAGTCGATGTTGTCCTGGTAGGTGGCGGTATTATGTCCGCGACTGTTGGCGTCCTTTTGCAGCAATTGGAACCCACTTGGAAGATCCGCCTCTTCGAGCGTCTCTCGCAGTGCGGTGAGGAAGCTAGCAACGGGTATACTTACTTTGTGATGTGAAAGAAATCAGTGATTATAAAAATCAATAGACTTGCACGACTGGCACTTGATGTAGGGTCGTAAGATTACTTTCGACATGGAGGTCTTGATGTTGTTTTATTAGGTTCACCCGTCATCGTGAGAATGGATAGATGCTGTATGATGATTCCTCGGGAAGTACCAACATTAGATGAGGATCAATCACGACTATTAAATCACGTCAGTTGGAACAATGCTGGTACTGGTCACGCTGCTCTCTGCGAGTTGAACTACACTCCAGAAGTGAAAGGCGAAATCCAAATTGACAAGGCGATCGCCATCAACGAAAAATTCCAAGTCAGCCGACAGTGGTGGGCTTGGCTTGTGGTAATGAGAACTTAACTTCTTGCTCATGCTCTTCGTGAAACTAGAATTTAAGTTCTTTGTACAGAACTTAGAACTATTTCTTGTTCATGACTAGGTGATGATCGAAAGCCATTCTGTGATAGAGTAGCATTTCGACGACACCTGCATTTCGACCCACTCACTCAGACTCAAGGCTTGTTGTCGAGCGACACTTCTACGTTCATCAACAACACACCGCATATGACCTTTGTTCATGGCGAGAAGAACGTCGATTACTTGCGACGCCGTTTTAACTTGTTGAAGCAAGAGCCTCTCTTCTTAAGGCTTCCTCTAAAAGAAATCCCTCCGTCTTCAGTTTCAGAAGCATCTTGAAGCTATCCTCCCATTTAAGGGAAAGGAAGCACATCAAGATGCGTCTCACGATGGACGATATTAGAGTTGAAGGTGAAGATCTCACTCTAATTTTCAAGGACATGGCCTACTCCGAAGACACCCGACAGATCCGTGCATGGGCACCGCTGTTGTACTCCGGCCGCACAGACAACCAGCCGATTGCATGCACGTACGTCGAGAAGGGAACAGACGTCGACTATGGTCAATTGACGAAGCAACTGGT
Source organism: Amoebophrya sp. A25 (assembly GCA_905178165.1). Lineage (NCBI taxonomy): Eukaryota > Dinophyceae > Syndiniales > Amoebophryaceae > Amoebophrya > Amoebophrya sp. A25. The sequence goes on from CAJINU010000012.1 coordinate 262,635, forward strand.
TACCGGTTTCGTGCGCTCTGGTGGTCAAGTTCGCATGAACCACGAGATCTCCTCGATCTCGCAGCTCGATAACAAGCAGTGGGAGGTATAACTATAATATGACTTTACAAACAAAGTAGTCGTTCTTATAACAGAAAGAAAAGAAATTTTTCTTCTACAAACAACACCTCCAGCATGAACAGATTGTATCCTCTGCAAACTATTTGACAACTCATCAACAAACAGGTCGTCGTCTACAAACGTGATTTGTCTGCGACTCGTTTGTCGAAGGTCCGCGCCAAGTTTGTCTTCGTCGGAGCGGGCGGTGCGACTCTGCAAGTTTTGCAGAAGACTGGTATTCCTGAAATTCGTGGCTTCGGTGGGTTCCCGATCAGTGGTGAATTCTTGGTGTGCCAGTTATGATTGAGGGTTGCATGATTTGATCTACTGTCATGTTTGTTTTAGCCATAGTACTTCTAGCCAGTCTACTCGGGACAATCCGAATCGACTAACAGTATCATTCTTTCTCGGGACAGTCAATGAAGAGAACGTCACTAAGTAGAAGTTGTTTGATTATCAGGTTAGAACCTGTACCTGAATCTTACAGCTAGTTTGTACTTCTCCTTCTACTCCTGATAAACTTTTACTTAGTGACGTTCTCTTCATCCTCAACCCTCCCACAACTCCGAGGAGCCTCGTCCCCTCCATCTGCCTCTTCTAATCCTCAACCCGGACATCGTCAAAGCCCACCCAGCCAAGATCTACGGAAAGGCAGCTGTCGGCGCTCCGCCAATGTCCGTTCCACACTTGGACGCTCGCATTATTGACGGAAAGCCAATGGTTCTCTTTGGACCCTATGCAGGATTCTCGCCGAAGTACTATACATAGATTTTATAGTTTTTCTTTAAGTTTAAGATGATGTTGAGCTTTTTTCTTCAGGAGCGGCAGACCCAAAGTACTTAGTTTCCTTCAGTGATCGGCATGTTGCTTGCACAGCAACATCTTGAAGATTTCATGTTATCCATTTTCATCCAATCTACGGTAGTACTCCTAGTAGGTGGTACAAGAAAATGTCACAGTGAGAAGGACCACCATACAAACATCCATCCTCCAACTGCACCAGGTACCTCAAGTCCGGTTCCATGACTGATATGTTCTCGACTTTGCGTCCGCACAACATTATTCCGATGGCCGCGGCAGGATTGCAAAACTTGGATTTGACCGTGTATTTGATCAAAGAGCTCATGGCTTCCAAGGAAAAGAAGCTCGAGGCGTTGAAGGAATTCATCCCGGACGCTAAGCCGGAGGATTGGACAGTACTACTAATCATGTTCTTGCTGGTTCTGTTCTTGAGATTGTCGTGCTGTTGTCTTCAGAGCTTTGACGAGGATGGTTTGCATTTTTCGTTGCAAAAATCTGTCTTCGTATCTTCTTTGGTTAAGTAGTCCCTAACCCTATTGACAACAAATGATAATGATATCAGTCTCCGGGTACGGTCTAGTTAGAAGATGTTCTCATTTCTGTTTCTCCTCACTTTCACTCGCTACTTGACCTGCCTTTATTCTCTACAGATCTGCACCGCTGGCCAGCGTGTCCAGATTATGAAGTCTGATCCGAAAAAGATTGGCATCCTCCAGTTTGGTACCGAAGTCGTTTCTTCCGCTGATGGCACGATCGCGGGTCTCTTGGGCGCCTCTCCTGGTGCTTCTGTCTCTGTCCAAGTCGCAGTTGACGTCTTGCTTGGTTGCTTCCAGGACCGTGTGGCCGCTTGGACACCGAAGTTCAAGCAAATGATTCCGAGTTTTGGAACGGAGATGAGCAGCAACCCAGCCATGGCAGCGAAGATCATGGAAGCTAACGCTAGAATCCTGAAGATCTAAGGAAGTCCTAGGACTTTAGAGATACTTACCTGATGAATATGAGAACCCAGAGACTCGATTCAAGTTTAATCACATGAATGGAAATAATGGTTTCAGAGGACTAAGTCTCAAGAAAGCAAGGCTTATACTACATACTTGTAGTTGTACCTCCTAATCTCAAGCTCGTTTTTGCTAACTACAACTAGATGATCACATGCGTCGACGTGTGCGATTGTTTCTGTAACGACTAGATAGAGTTCCTAAATGAGATCAAGAAAGTGAACAAACATAGACCTCGGAAGTAGATCTTAGAGCCAGAAGGGATAGAGCTCTCTAAAAATTTTCCCGCGGTGAAAATGGTGGTATCACATGCATGAATCATCAGGTCGTCATGTAGTGATAGAAAGTAATGGTCTATTAAAGTCTTATGGAAGTTCTAAGTCGAATATAGAATCATCAATTTTTTCAGTAAATGAAAGATAACGAAATGCTTTTTCTTTTACATCAAATAAAATGTTCGGTAATTATACATACACATGATATAGTCGGAGTTCTTGTAGGATTTAAGTAACATCAACAAATATTCTTGGTCAACAAAAAATCTAGTAGAAAACTGAAAATAAGCGAGTTACTGACTGAAATAAAAGAGTCTTGACTATTATGTTTATTCCAGTACCTTGCTTATTTTAAGTAGTTACTCGGTTATTTCAGTTTTTCGAATAGTAGAAAAGCTAAAAACACTGAGTCATACAAGGTCAAGAATCATCGAGAATTATGGGTAGAGAAAATTAATGCTACTGCTGGTTGAAGTACTTCTTAGGTAGAGTACGTAGGAGATTTTTTGTGTTGTACTTCTAAGATATTTTTGCAGCATTCGCCTTCGTGGCGACGAAGAAACAAACTCGCATGAACAGGGTCATATAGTGAGGAACGAACAACATGTATGGCTGAAAAAATCAACGAAGATAAATGATTGCTAGAGCAGATGGCCGGTTGGCTATGGAAGCTGGCGGTCGCCATCTTTCAGCCTTCCCATTGTTGAATCCACGAGAGGAAGAAGGAAGTGAAGTAGAAGCTAAATCACTTTCCAAAGGAGAAAAGGTAAAACTGTGGATGGCGGATCAAATCCTATCCTACCCTAAGAAAAGAAATTGTGAAGGGTCGTGTCAAGGATTGCACAAACGTAATGCTTTTAGGAGCACAGACACAAGACAGGCCACAGGCCTGAGCAGAACAAGAATAGTGAAAATCCGCATAGATCGTACACCTTGAACGACTAACACCATGTCGTCTACTACGAGCTTGCAGAGAATAAAGCATCTGCTTCTCTCTGGAGCGGTCTTCGGTCTCACTGCAGTTTTCAGTGGGGAACTCGCTTTCTCTACCAAGATTGAATCTGTGGCAGCAAGTACTCTGGATCAACAACAACAACCAACGCAAACAATCGCTGTCGTTGCTGGTGCAACCGGACGCACTGGCGCTCTTACTTATAAATCCCTTGTTGAAAGTACTCAGGGGAAAACCAGTGTCCGCGCCATAGTACGCAACGCCGACAAAGCCAGAAAGGTGCTTGGCTGTACTACCTGTGACGAACGTGATGGAATTTTCGTTGTGGATATTGCGTCTGCGGAGGAGGCTAATCTCAGAGCCTTGGATCGAGCCATGGTAGATGCGACTTCACTAATCATAGCAACGTCTGCATCTCCGCAGTGTCCTCATGTGGGAAGTGGTCAAGATCGCGAGGATCAAGCACAATCGTCGGGGAGCGTTGTTCTAGGCTACTAAGAACACTTACTTATATTTATTATCCATAATGAGATCTCATGAGATGAAGACAGGGGAAAAAATGCAAAGGAGGAGCAAGATCAACAAGGAATGTTACGACCTCTAACCTCGTCCACATAGTCCAGCATCGCACAATCCATCCCACAGCCCCTTCCGTCCAGAGGATTGTACTTATCCACCTGGCCAGTTCCCCAAGGATGTGGATTGGGATGGAGGTCGTCGTTTAGTGAACGCCTTTGCAAAAGCTGGAGGACGCGGGGTCGTCCTCATTTCCGCGAGAGGGACTACGGAACCTAGGTCTTTTTTAGACCGGATGGGCCCTGATGGATACATCAGTTTCTACAAACTGAACTTGGATTATGAGATGGAAAGGTTAAGAACTTTAGGCTCAAACTATGAAGATAATGCTATTCAACAAAGAAGGTTTGCCGTTGCGCTTTTATTTGAGCACGTGTCTCTCTCTCTCTCTCTCAAAAGCCACTTTGATGACAAGTACCGCACTAGTCAAGAGTTATCATCATCTACATCTTCTTCTAATCCGAAGCGTTCGTTGCAGCAGCCGGCCTAGATTCTTTCGTCATCCTGAAGTCATGTGGGTTGGTGGATGGACCTGTATCTCAGAATGAAAGAGACCAAAAAAATACCACTGCTTCCACTTCTTTCGTCGTGGGCCACGATGATGAAGAAGCAGAAAATCCTTATCGCGTGATGCTCAGAAGCGACTTGGCAGCACTGACCGCCTACAGCAGTAGCAAGAGGTCTCTTTTGGATTTGCGATTTGACATATGCGCTTCTGAGCGTGCGGAAATTCGACCATCAAAAAAGCAGTTGGCAGACGTCTTGCGTCAAGCAAGGAGACCCTGGAACAACAATACAGGAAAGTCTTCACAATATGATGTCAATGGGGAGATCTTTACATAAAAATCGTATTCGCATATAAAAGACTCGTATTGATGCGTTCGGGTACAGTCCTACTTTGGAATACAGAAACTGCATGTCTTCTCTTGCATACAAACTAAGCACGAAATCATATTAATGAAATGCAAGAAACAAGAAACAGAGACTACAACAAGTTCATCGCCTGAAACTTTCACGTTGAGAAATTACTTTGTGTTTTCCACAATTTGGTGTGCGTGTGCCCTACAACGATGAACTTTTTCGATGCACCATGTGTAAGCATGCTCACCGAGGACAGTCTATCCTCAACACGAATAGAAGATTTCTAAACGTGAAAGCAGCTATTTTCTGAGAGATCCACTCTCATGATATCATGGCCCATTGTACGGCATTCGTTCCTTCGGTCATCAAGGTCTCAAACAAGTATCCACCTTTGATGATGCACAAGCTCTTCAAGACGTTCCGATGTGATGATGTTGGAGATGGAAAAATATACAAGGGAGACCGATCGTGACTATTTTATTAACTTCAACAAAGTACACTATTAGAGAATCATTTCTAATAACTTAAACAAAGGAATATCAAAGCTCCGTCCTGTCCTCTGACAGTGCAAGATGTTGATGACGTAAATCGGTTCAAATCTTCTACGTAAAGAGCATATAATAGTTTTGACGAGCAGGCGTTAATTGTCACTACTGTACCTGTTTCTACTGCATTCCACTTTCTTAAACATAAACAATTGTTCTCATTACACTTTTGTACACATCAGAAATTGCAGCCATAAAGTTTAAGTTCTAACAAAATTTCCAAACAACAAGATGACGTCGTTGTCTCCGAACAAAACCAAGAAGATGAAGAGGCTGAGAGAAATCTTCTTGGTCTCTGCCGCCACTTTGGTCGATTTTGGATGGAGTTTGAAGTCAAGTTTTTTCGGCAGTGCTCCTGATTCAGGACTACGTAGAACGGCTCAGGGAAGACCTGTCGTGCAAGGACGAGGACCACAAGGGCAAGGACAGGGATGGGGTGGGTGGAGCGGACAACCCGACCCCCGGCTCCAAAGTTCTGCTCCTTCTCCTGCCTTCGTCGCTGCGGCACCTCCGCAGAGAAATATGTTGGCGCAGACCACTGGTGCACCTTCTGCTCGTGGTGCAGCATCACAAGATTCTTCCTCTCCTTCTTCTACTGGTCGTTCGTCTGCTTCGGACGCTGAAGGAGCATGTTGTCAGCCTTTGTGCGAGGCAACACAGTGCGAAAAGAAGAACTGCTGTGAGTGGATTCTGGAGTATCCCAGCTGCGCTGAGTGTTATGAGTGTAGGAATAAATGCATCTCACCAGAAACATCTTGGACCTCCCGTGTGAGAGGGAAAACAAATATGAAGGAAAAATAACCCAGATAATCTGTGAGATGCGTTCCCTATTATACCTCTAAGAGTGGGCTGAAGCTGTCTCCCCAGGTAATTGCAACCTGATGCAAGGTAAGTTCGCACCAAGACCTTGTGGCGATCAAGATACCGAGCAGCCTCCATTGCTAAATCCCTGGGGTCACTCGGTGTTAGGCCACGGACCTAGACGAAGAAGGGGAGAGGACGAAAGCCCAGGAGCATCGGGAGAAGAATCCACAACAAGTGGTGGATCTTCTTCCATTAGGAGTCGTTCGTCCACCGTTAAGGCTGTGGCTTGTAACAATTAAGTAATCTTCTTCACGACCAGCACGACCACTTCCACTACCACAGAGTTCTCTGAGAACTTCGTGTCGAAGTTTCCTTCTCGGATTGATTCTCAGACTGACTATGAACTACGTATACTATAAGTAATCGTAACTAATGTATGATGAATTCTAGGATTAGAATGGTAGGTAGACTCATGCAGCTCGTACTTTCCGGCTCGTTTCTCTTTCTTCTCACGCTTTCCTCGTTATTGTTAGCGCATCTAAGTCCATCAGATCTCGGGAACAGCATAATAGCAGTTGCTTATGGGACGAGTGGGACTGGGAGGACGTGCCAGGATGCCACTACCACGGGTGCGGTTTGTGCGGTGGCCGCTATTGTTGTGGTGCCTACCATCCTTATGATGATGACCTTTGTTTATTAGGTCTAATATTTTTAGATTGTCATTGTCTTATTTTTAACGTTCTTTCACCACATGATTCAAAAATTGCGGCTCATCCGCTTTTTTCATCTCGGTTCTCACCACCACTGCTACCACTACCACTGCTACCATCACCAACATCACCATCACGACCTTCGCCACCATCCGCTTTTTCTAATTCTAGCACGCTTCGGACGAAGACAAGGAATACTCCAAGGGATTTCTTGGGACGTTTCACACTGGAAGTTGTCTTGCCAACGCTTGCGGTGGCGTGGGAGCCTGTTGTCCCAGCAAAGGAGGTTTCATCCAGGACACCTGCCTCAGCCTCCCTCGATTTAGACAGGATCATGCATTTCCAGACGCTCTTCCTCATGGCATCAACATCAATCAAGAAGATATTGAAAGAGGTAATTAGAAGTACCTATAGAGTTGTAATATCAGAAGATCATAGTACAACGACTAGATACAACGAGGATCCCTAGTACTTGAAGCCGCAGTAGGCACTCATATACCATAGTTGTGCATTAGAGTATAGTCTTCATACTGATGACCCAGGAGGTACAACTTCTGTGTAATTACATCAGATCCATTTGCAAAATAAACCCTCAAGGTGCAGCTGCTACTGCTCTTCAACGAGCTCCTCGTGGTCCTCAAAGTCAAGGCTACGATCAGTTGGCACCCATGGTGGATGGTGCTCGTCAGGGGACAAATGAAACACCACTCCAAGCAGCCTTGAGAGTGAGCCAGGTGACATACACTAACCGAGTCAACGCATTATACCAAATATGGAGCACCTCTCCATCCTTGAGCTGTAAAAGCTTCTTCTGGTGGTTGGCATCCCCCGTTTTGGCCGCAGTCGGCCTGACTACCTCTGTGGCGATACTCGCGCCCTTCTTTGTCGTCTCTACTCTTGTGATAGATTATGGCTCAATACAATCCTTCGTTTGTAGTATCGGCTCTTTTCCTTAGTTTCCTTCTTGGGAATCCGAAGAGATCATGAACGCAAGAGATGAAATGTTTTCCGCTCTAAATAGACCCCGTCTATGGAGTCATTGAGGGCTCGTGCAAGGGCGTATACAACACGTGTGCGAGAGATCAATACATGGAAAGGGAATCGCAGCACGAACCCATAGTTGACGAGGAAGCATGGCTCCAGGTCACGAGTGGAGGTAGAGGTACTGCAAAGCTATAATATATTTCTACTATATTTCTTGTCTTTGTCAGCCTCGCCCTACAGCTTACTAGTGATGATTAAGTACGTAGTGCCAGTCCTCTATTTTTAATGGGCTACTGCTATCAGGAGCGACAAGAATCAGACTAGTGCATACATGACATGAAATTCTTTGACCGCTACAACGTCACTCAAACTCGTCAAAACAGGTTGTTCTACAATAGCTACAAACTCAAATCGCGGAAACTCAAAATTCGAATTCCCACAAAAGGTTCTTCTAGTACGCATAGGACACAACAAGAAAGCGAGGAAGATGTGGAGGATTTGCGTGTCGTTGGCAATGTAGAGATGCTGAGATGGATCAAATTCCAACGCGAGCTGCGATGGCTTGCTCACCATGCGGCCCCGCAGGAGATGTGGAAACTAGAAGAGATACCACGATCTGGCGGAATGCTCACTATGAGCTCCTTATGGCTCAAGATTTGATATTGATCCTTGTTCATTTAAAACAACCGGTTAGTTTTTACCTCTGTCGCGTAGATGTATCCCTTCAAGCAAGATATTGCTCAGTCATCTCAACAAAAGACGAATCAGTGTCTCAGTTCCTCCTTGTGCGAAACCCCATAATTATTTGTGTACGAGCTTTCACAGCTCGCTGTAAAGAGAAGACGCGTAGTCTTCACTAATGACAATAAGTGTCTCGGTTCCTCCTTGGACGAGTCCTCTGAGGCAATTGGTCAAGTGTCTCAGTTCCATCTTGGAATCGGAAACACTGAGTCTAAAGGATTAAGTATCTCAGGTATCGTTCTTCTTGGAATCCCACAGAAGATTATTAACGCTCTCAGTTCTTTCTCCTTGGAATCAATCTGAGGCTGCAAGTGAGTGTCAAGGATCGTTGAATCATATTGAGCTTCTTGGCATCAATCTGAGGCCATGAGTCTTCACTTGTATATGGTGACTATGAGTCTTGTTCACGGTGAACTACTTCGAGGTCGAGCTCTAATGTACAATCCACGCATGGGCGGTAAACAGTACGCACTTTCACCAGCGTGGCTCTTGGAGAACGGGAATTTCGCCCCAGCAAAAACTGACCCGACCCAACAAGATGGAGGGCAGTCGCTGATCTTAAGGCTCATATTTTTACTAGTTGATCTGATCTTCGCATGATAGGTTGTAGTAAGCATTTAAATCAGAAGTTTCTTTCTTGGATTCTTTCTGGGTAGAATGTAGTTATGGCGAACCTTGTTAGGTAATGGAAAATGAAATATTGCGAGGTCTAATTCTCGGTAGATTCGCTAGTGCATTTCAAGCTGCGATGGCAGGTGCTGATGCTTCCTCCGCTGCGCAGCAAAGGCCTTCAGGTGCTCGCGCTGACCTCCAAGCGCAACTAAGAGATGAACAAGCGACGCAAAATTTTTACCGCCCTGAGATTTTTCTGAAATCAGTCTATCCATCCAGTGCTGCAGGTGGGTATGGTCGCGGCAGCCCTGGTGGCTCGATTTTTTCCATGCCACGAATGAAGCTCTTGCACGAAGCCGGCAATAGCAAAACAGAAGGGCCCTGGATGACCCGGCTGACAGATCTCCGATTCAAGCGCATCGAACGACTGAATGATGCTGCACTGTGTTATGGGCATGACGGTTTTGAATGTTTGTCAACAATTAATTTGTTGTGCTAGTTTATCAAACTAATAGTCACCATGGTATTTAATTCATTGTGTTTGCGAGTAAGTGTGAATATTTTCAAGTGCTGACTACAGGTTGGACTGCAAGTTCAAAAGCTGACCAAGGGAAAGTTTTTAAGACTTCAATTTATTGGCTAAGTAACGACTTGTTCATGTTAAATGATGTAAGCACTAATTTCTGGAGAGGGCCAAAAAAAAAGCAGAGGAAGCCGAGTATGTAAAAGCAAGGGGACCCGACGGACAACAACCCATAACCGCCGAAAAAAGGAAGGAGATTTTAAGAAGGAGGTCTCAGCGCATGGCATTACCATTGTATTCCGCACTTAAACTTCCTTAGCAAATGTTTCTCATAGAAAGAATTTTGTGAGGATTGGATAAATAAAAGGATTCTTATAAAATATTTATATATGTTCCAGGGCTCAGGGCGGGGAGGCCCCCCCCCCCGATTTAACTTTTTGAAGGGGGGGGGGCTCCCCGCCCCGGCCCCTCTTTTCGAGGGGCTGCCGGGCGGGAAGGCCTCAAAGCGCCCACTTCTGACCCCTTCCCGCTTCTTGCGTGTACCCTACAGACCTGGCAAAGGTGGCAGAGGCTGGGCCCTCTTGTCGTGTTGCGCCTCCCTGGTACATATATAACATTTAAGAAGTAGAATGCAAGTCAATGTCGGAGGTGGAGCCAACTTCTAAAAATCGAGCGAAGTCTGGAGTTGCTGTCTCCTGACGCATTTCTGGCCTTCGAGAACGAACGGCTGGGACAAGACAGATTAAAGGTGGCCAGTCTAGGTGAAGCTGTGGTGAAAAATCAAAAGTGGCGAGTAACAAAACAGGCCGTTGCAACATACGAAGAGCTGCTCCTCTTATGAATGAAACTTATTTTTGAGTGTATCTATGAATTCTCACTATGTTCCTCCGTCACATCACTTTTTGATGTACCGAAAGAAACAAAGTCTACATCTACAGGCCAGGCATAGTACGCGTACTACCAGTGAATCAATCCAGCAGCCTTTTGCTACTCTCCCCCGTGCGTACACAAGCAAAGTACAAGAAACTACGACTCTTAATCTAGCACACTACACTACAACACCATACTGGGTACGCTACACTCCACTCCAAGGGTAGGCTACACTACACTACACTGGTACGCTACACTCCACTCCACTCCACTCGACTCCAAGGCTACGCTACACTATTCCTTTCTCTAATGTGTGGCGTCATCCGCTTTGGTGCTGCAGATCCGTCAAAATTGAAGTACTCCCGGAATCATCGACGCTTTGCATATTTGGTTGCTACCGTAAATGTTGGTGGCCCGAATCAGAACGCTGGGACTCAAGCACTACGAAACGAAGTCCAGTACTGATAAGGAGTTTCTAATATTAAAGCTTAACTGCTAACAAAGCCACCCTACGTACACCCGTTCTTCACAGAACTGGGTTCATATCATCATTTAGCTGCTTTCTGATATTGCAACACAGTTCCTAGACTAGATGATAAGCTTTTACTTTCTAAGATATACTAGTAGGACGTTCTATCTGATGTGTCTGTTCATCTATGCCTACATCTTCAATCATAATTACTGTCGTGTAGATCTGCCATACATCTTTTGATTTCCAACAACAGGTTTTGGGACATGAAGACAGGGGAGTGGGAGGCTAACAAGGAATATTTGAGTACTGCCTTACCACTCTACGATTTACCGAGACCCGAAGCTGCCATGGCTGTCCTGAATACCTACCTGCATGAGAGCAACAAGTACCTGGTGAAGGATGCGACTTTGCAGTGGATGGTGCGTGAAAGACATTATCATTATGAAGATCACAGAGACAGATGCTTGTGCTGATCTATCAAGCAGTATCTAGTATAATTATGATCACAAAGACAGATGCTTGTGCTGATCTATCAAGCAGTATCTGTACTGATATAATACAACAGAAGATTTTATTACGTGGTCCAGCGCGAACAGTCCTCTGATCTGTTAAAAAATCGTGATTCTATAGGGCAAGAACTACGCCATTTTTTGCAGCACTTTGTTGTAAGTAAAAATTTCACCACCACGCGCACGCACAACTGCATTCTAGACCTACTAGCGCATGGGCCGCAAAATCTTCTCCTAGTATTGTCTGCTTCTAAATAACCGGTCAATTTTTCCCTCAAGAAAAAAATAACCAGTTAATTTTTCCCTCATAAATATCCTAGGTTTATCCTACCAAGCAACCTATTGCGCTCCTCTAAAAACAAGAAGATGAAGTTGCCGTAGCTCTGCAACGCCGTGAGAGATTGACCAATGTGGTAACGAATCGTCTGGAAGCCATTCAAGCTCCTTTTCTTAAGGCTGGAAGTTTCCAAGAGGTAATCGTATTTCTTCCACTAGTTATTAATCTTTACATGTACAAGCAGGGGTTAGTTGTAGTCTACTATCTAACTTGTATTCTACCTCTAATTTTGTCTACTGGGTGATGACCGCTTATGACGCAATCAAGATGGGACTTTCAACGCCAGTGGTTCAGCAGTTTCTCGGCCAACCCGAAAAGGAATTCGAAAGAATGGAGCAGAAGATTGGCGCAAGCCTGGAAGAATTGTTGAAACATCGAAAATGGCTCTGTCCGTTGTCGCTGTCGATCATCAGAGAGCCAGTCGTACTGGACGATGACTGGGATTTCTTTGTTTACGACATTTGATTTTGTAATTCACCTCTGTGAGATAGATCAGAAGTAGATGTAGAAAGTCTTGATCATGTACAATAATGTATAAGTGATTTACATTTAGTGCCTCCACCAACTATTTGTTCGTGTCCTACTTTTATTTTCTTTCACATCATTCGTATTATGCTTGTGTACTTCTCTCAGCAACAACAATAACTCATCTAATTTTTTGGAAGGCAAAGCAAGACGATGGCCACACGGGCTGGTGAAAATGCGTACAGTGCTGCGGCTACAGGGTTCGCCTTCTTGACCTCTGGCACGACAGAGGACGTTGCGGCTGTTGTCAAGCGTCGCCAACGACGTGCTCAGGAAAGAAAAGCCGATAAGAAAAAGGAAAGCGAGGAAGAAGACGAAGAGTTATGTGAGGAAGAATATCTACAATAAGATAGTGGTTACTCATCTCTACTTTCTTACTTTAAGGAAGTTCTTTTTATTACTTTAAGGAAGGTGGCATTTACTTTAAGAAGATGCTTCCTTATTTTGTAGTGCTTTTATTCTGACCTTTTAAGAAGTAGATATAGCGAGTTTTGGTCTTCGGTAACCAAGATACATCACACGCTAGGTAATTGTTACCTTTCAACAGCAACATCGCTAAATTTTGGAGATTCCGAGGATGAAGCAGCCGCATCTTCCGGACAAGAGTTGCAGGACGTCCCCTGGGAAGAGCAAAAGAAGTGGCAAGCGCATCTTCCCAAAGCATTGCCCAACTTCTTGAGGGACGAGAGTGGCAAATTCCACAAACCATTCATCCCTCATCGCGTTGTTTTTGAGAAAGACTACCTTGAATTAAGGCGCTTGATCATACCATTCATGGAGTCCATTCTTGATTTCCAACAGTCATTTTACTTCTCCTCTGTTTATTTCACCGTCTACTAAATCTACTGGGGATTCTCGTTCTGAAGAACAACCTGCTAATTAGTAAATTCTTCTATACCCCGCGAATGGGTACACTACTCCTACGACTACTACTACTACTAGGGAAGAAGTGAAACATTTTGCACTCAGCATCTAATCGAAAGTTTTCTGAGTCGCGGCAGCACGCAGCATCCCGTGTTTGTCCGGTCAAGACTGAAGAGCCGCAATTACAAGCCCTACGACGAACTCCGTGAGGAGATCCACCAAGTCGTTGCCATGCTCAAAGATGCGAACTCGGAAGATGACATTATGAAACTCACGTCGTTGATGGGATGACGAACTGTGTATCATTTCAGGTTTTTGTGAACTTCATCCACAATGAACTCTGGTTGGATATGGATAGTCAGAGTGTGATGTGAAAGGAAGTCAACAAGTCGGTTTAGAAGTGAAGTCTGGCATTAATAGTTCCGTCGACAGTTTCGGAATACTGATCTGGGCATCACGCCATACCAAGTTCAGTTGCTTCTTCTATTTTTAGCAGCGAGAACTAAACACGCCTTGAGTTTCACTAATGAGAACGAACCCATATTTTTCTACTTCTAAGAATGAAAAAAGGATTTTCGACGATCTGACAAAGAAAGCGGCGAAGAAGGGCACTACGGAAGGCGCGGATGCTCATGACAATGCTATTGCTGCTCAACAGCGTGCCCTCCAGTCAAAAGCAAGGTCAAGCAGCGCAGGAGCGCAAAATACAGAGGAGCAGATCCTACAGAAAAGGAAGCAGCGGCATGAGTTTCTAGCTGCCATGGTTGTAGCTTTGGGCGAAATCGCTTGGGCTCCGTGGAAACCGTCTGACAAGGAGGCGAAGCGCGTTCAAATGATTGAAAGCCTTCGAGAACAGGATGGCGGTGCTGGATCCACTGTAGATCCTAACAGGAGTCCGCAAACCCCAGCATCACCACCGGGGCAAATGATCATGATGGGAGCTATCCCTTCAACCTCTTGTTAAGAGCCAGTCCATAGATAAGTAACCATAATTCAATCGATAAATGCTTGAAAGGTGTTGCTATTGGCTCCCCTTGAAAAATACTTCCAAGTCCAACAAGTATACTGTGCCTGTATGCGAAAGATGAACTGCAAGCGTGTGCTTATTGGAGATAGTGGACTAGGAAAAAGCTGTCCCCTACTGTACCTGAAAGATGAACTATTACTATCCGCCTGCGGAAGAACTGCACTACCACTACTAGAGCTGTCCTGTTGCTTCTAATCTTTCGCTGGTGACGCCATGGTGCCTGTACCTTCGAGCCCGTTGATGGGCAAGACTTCTTCTTTGGTGAGCGCCAAGCCATCCACCAAATTCATGGTCCAGTCACTGCCAGACCCCCTACAGGAACACCAACATGAACGAGGATTCGAGTCTGCGTTGATTATGAATGGATACTTAAGTACTGGTGTGCTGGGCCTTTGGCCGAAGACTTTGAAATTGGAAAAAAATATGCTGCTGTGTAAGAAAGTAGCGCCACTAGACAACTCCTCCATCTTTGGAAGCCCTCAGAGATCTTCGCAGTCTAATAACTGTGCCGACAAGGTTGCTGCGGTGGATATGACCTCTGCGAACAAGCTGTCCAGCATCGCTTGGGCTCATGGTGGGGAGTCCTGTGCAGCCTGGTGTGCCGAGAATATTAAGGCTTCTTGATGCAGTCCTAATCTGAAGATCCTTCTTGAGAGTTGTACATGAAGATCCTAGGTGGTGGAGAGACGCTTGTCAAGGGGAGAAAGGACCCAGGATGACCTTCAGGATGGACTAGGGTGAGCTCTAAGAGTACTTGTCTACTATGCTCCACGCCGAATGACGGACATGCTCAGGACTACAATGCAGCAAGGACCATTTTTGATTAAGGCTCTCGCAGACTTGTAACTAAAGTATCAATTTGAGCTCTGTAAGTGCATCCTTGTAGAGTATTCCATACCTTCAATGTGATTTGTGTACTACTACGGCTCTTAGATGATCAAGTTGAATCATGACAGGAATACACACACACGACGACAAAGATGCACATGCAGGAGCGAAAAAATATGTATATGAAAGGTCGTACCACAAATATCAAATGTCGTATCTCCGCAGCTCCTCTAATTTAGAAACGACTATGCAGCTCGCTATCCCGAAAAACAGGGTGTTGGACCGTCGCCTTTAGAATTTCTGAGTGCCCTCCCTTGGCAGCCAACTTTGAAAAAGGTCCAGGAGCGCTGGTGGGAGGCCTCTAGCACAGCACGTATGGACGCCCAAAGATGGTTTCTACACGTCATGAGGGACGTCCAAAAAGCTTTGCAGAATAGTGGCAATGCAGCTTTATGGTTCTTGGCTCTTGAAAATTTTTACCTATCAATCTATCTCTCGTTTCAGCATCTTTTGGAAGATGCCGTAGCTTCCACCCTAGCTTCCAGTTCTCAGTTCTCAGCATCTTTGCGATATACCTTTTGTTTCTCCATGTGAAGTCCACGGGGCATGATAAAGGCACTTACCAAGGTGAGGGGATCTAGAAGATGAGTTAGAAGCTGCATACTCTAAAATTGGCGCAAGATCAGGTGAAGGATATCCTGAAGGAATTCAATCAAATGCCTGGCAATTTCTACGGGAACGAATTTGCCAACGAATGGGTGACGCCAAGGAGCAGTACTAAATTTAGTAGTACTTCTAAAACATCGTACCTCCTTCGCTCACTATCCATTAGATTCAATGCTGACCATGGGGTAAGTTAGAAGTTTGACACTAATAATCAGCTGCTCCTCGTCAACATTTAATAGTACAACCTTCATTGAAGATTGTACAATTGGTTCATCTCTCTCTACAACTACTAGGACCTGTCCATCATGATGATGACTGCGGCTGGTGCTGCGACTGCACGGGACAGGAGTGCGTCAAAAACTGTTTTTGCTTTAAGGCTTCCCCTAATGATCTCCTATTTTGAGAGAAGTCATTCTAGGAGAGAGGCTTTTCAAGGGGAAAAGACACCCTTGAGGATGCACCGAAAACGTAAAATAAGCGAGTAACAAATACAATAACCGAGTATCTGTGAAGTTTAAGGTATCTTCTAGGCTACTCGGTTATTTCAGTTTTGAATGGAAAACTTGATTGAGCTCTAATCGCTGTTGCGGTGGCTGTTGCTTGTACCAAAATTGCTGTGACCGATCTGCTTACGATGCCCGAACCATAGGTCCTCTCTGTTGCGGTAACAGCGTCAACCCGGACTCTTGCGGGATGGCAGTACCACTCGCCGCCTGCTGCGGGATGGAAGCGTGTTGCTGCCCTGCTCCCGAAAAGACGGAGAGCACTGCTTCTGCACAGCCTACGAGTGTCCCTCACGTTAAGGCTCAATGCGATTCATTTCTACGCGTCATTTTTCCTTATATTCCTGTCTTAGGATTTTTGGGAGAAATGCAGGAGGCAAGAAGTGACTTGTTTTGAGCTCTAATCATGAGTACAACGCTGGAATCGATTGTCTCCATAGCTGTGGCTGTTATTCTCTCGGCAAGAGTCCCACCTTGATTCTCTGGCTTCTGGAGTCTGCAGTAGATGCGGCACAAGCGATGCCTCCGGAGAAAGATCTAGATCGACTCAGTGGGGATCCGGATCTCGCAGCCCGTTTTGTGCGCGAATTGACCGAGGCACAAAAAAAGCGACGCGTAGAACAAGCGAACAAAGATCAACAAGTTTCAAGCGAACGAAGCAAAGTTTTGGGCGCAATGTTTGTTAAGGCTCAATCTTCATACGATGAATCTTAATAGCGACATAAGATCAATCTTCATACTTATATAAAACCAATCATCGTCATAATGACATTGTTCACTGAGGGTTGCAAAGTAACTGACATCTTCGAAAAGGAGACAGACCCCGTGAGAGGACCACCGGGGAAAACAAGGGGAAACAAACCGGGAGGGGAAAACAGGGGGAATCATGGGGCTTTTTACTTTCAGCGGTTATACGATTACTGGAGTAATCTCTGTCCTCCTTACACATGAGTACTTTCACAATCTTCAGTGACCAATGACTTCCGTCCTTTAAGTTTGGGGAGCGCAATCGCTATTCCGGAGTCGCGCGCGGAGGTTGCTGCAGTGGAGAGATAGACGACAGTGCTGAGGTTGATCTCAAGGTACAGTCTGTTAAGGCGGTCTTCTTGCTTCACAGTTGTAATTGATCTCAAAGTACAGCCTGTTAGGGCGGTCTTCCTGCTTCACAGTTGTAATTGATCTCAAAGTACAGTCTCTTAAGGCGGTCTTCAAGCAAAAGACTTCTCTCATCTTTGCAATCTCACTATTTATATTTCTCGATATGCTAAGGTCTACATGCTTACATAGTTGTAGTAAGTTAATCACAACTTGAGTAGAAGGTGAAGCTACTCTCTTAGTTGCTGAAAGGCCTCACAATACAAAGTATTAGATCTACTGTGAACAAGCAGCTTCAGAGTTGTATAAAGATATCTATGAGGGACTAGATGCACACTATAAGAATAGACTCTCCTGAGCAGGATCTGAAAAAATCATGGATTTGGATAGTAACTAGAATGAATGTAGTGATGTGGAATGTGATTGATGATATTATTGTTCATCTAAGTCCGCAGTTGAAGCAGCGCCGCTCTCTGAATGGTCCGCTCTAGGAGCAAAGAACATTGACAACATCCACACTGAAGAGTGCGCAAGTTGCGGCAGTTGTATCAAACGCAGTGTTATGGCCTGTCAGCTTTTAATATCCATGTGTGTCCATCTTGCTCTTCTTTTTAGAAGGTACAAAAAGGCTGAACGACCTCAAAACTACTTGACCACGTAGTATCCGAGGCAACACGACATGACATGACACGACATGACATGACACGACATGACATGACATGACATGACACGACATGACATGACACGACATGACATGACATGACATGACATGACATGACACGACATGACATGACATGACACGACACGACATGACATGACACGACATGACATGACAGCATCTTTTTCGGGCGGTCGTATCCGTCAACATTTAGTGTCCATCTTTCTCAGCATCTTTGGATTCAGGCGCACTCTAACAGTGGTGGACAAGCATGTCGCTGTTGCGGAGTCTGGTGTGCTCTTGGCGCATGCGGCAAGCTGAGCGAGGGTTGCGAGCAGCTTGTAGTTTTGCCTTGTTGCGAATGTAGTTAAGGCTGTTGTAGCTAAATGTTATCCTTCCTTGCCTGCGTCCTTGAGCATCGCAAGGGAGGGAAGTTCTAACGTAGTGGTGTCTGCTGGAGTTATATGGTAGTGGTGTCTTCTGGAGACACCTATAGAGTCCATATTTCGCCATCCCAGGGAAGGGGGTGCCGCTTAGCGGGTCCACTGCAAAACCATCGCAAGGGAATGCTCCCTCATACTTTTTAAGGATGCACTTGAAAGGTGAACTCCGGACAGTTCTAACGTAGTGGTGTCTGCTGGAGTCGTATGCCCACGTGCGGAAGTGGCTTCTTCGCTGCCCCGAGTGTTAAGGCTGTTGATGGAGTAGTTATCATAATTGTTGAACAGTGCTGTCAGTGAGAAGTGTTGTAAGTACTAGGATTCATTCATTCTTGCATCGATGAGATCGATGCAGGTATATAATGTACTACTTGTACATCATGCGCTAGTACTCTAATCCAAGGAGAGGCTTTGTGCGCGCTGGATCTTTGGGGCTCGAAAATTTGGGAGATATGTGTTGCAGTGACGTTCCGAGCAGCTGCTGCAACTTCGCTTCTTATGCTTGTTGCACTTGTTGTGCTGGAGTCAACTACGGAATACGAAGCGCAAGCAGTCGTGTGCAGCACCAAGGATGGCCCTTTTTCACGTCAAATTATGGTCACAGCGTTTTTATATTGATCTTTCTCAGGAGGACCCCGTCGGTAACCTTTTGCTCCCATACAAGGGTAAGCAAGGGTAATAGAGGCACGATGCCTGCTGAGATACCGAGGGGATCGAGAAGAATCAACGCGCACGCTAATGAAGTATGGAGAAATGTCTCGTGAGCACACAAACAACCTGTAAGGGAGCCACTTGTGGAGGCGACACAGCCGACATGGGCCTGGCGATAACCACCGGGGAGACTAGTTGTTGTGGCTGTTGCGGTTGTTACCCGCTAGAGCCTGAGGAAGTACCCGGATGGTGCTGCAACGCGGGAAGCCTTTGTGGCGCGAAACACTGTAACTGTTAAGGCAAAAGAGAAACTCATGATCGTGATAATTGTGATTCATCCCTTGTTCACAGAAAATATTATGAGTCTGAGAAAATCATTTAGGCGGGGAGGCAGTAGCAGATATTCCATCATTGAGCAAGCATCTTCTAAACCTTGGACGGCAATGCTGACCGCAACAGGGAGGAAAGGCACGCGAGATCTGCACGAACCACTTCTCCAGGAGCAATGAGCAATGGCCCTCGTCCTTTGATGATGAACCAGCAGAGTGGTGGCCCCGTCTATAGCCCGATACCAAGCACTCCCAATCAGATGACAATGGACGGACGCCCTACTGCCGCTCATGGTAATGGTGATGTGCCTCTAAATCGGGAGAATGAGGATCCATTGTTATGTCAATCAGCCTTTATAATTCGTTCCTCGCAACCTGAGATGACATGACATCATACTCATCTAGATCTACTCTGTCTTCGGTTGTAATCATGTCCTTTATCAGAAGATAAGTAACAACCGTCCATATTAGATTTAGACTAGTCCTAGTCTAACAATTTTTTGGAAGAGTTCACCAACCGGAATAAAGGTAATGACCTACTTATCGAAATGAGATGAACCACGACAGAAGTCAACTCATCCTCATGAATTCTACTCCTAGGACATCAAACACTCTTTCACAGACTCATCTTCACAGACTCTTTCATGAATTCGACACTGTCACGGACTCTTCTCTAATATTTGGAATAGCAGAAGCCGGTTGTTGTATGAATATGATGCTAGGATGCGGAAAAAAGACCTGTCCTGGTGGCATTATCGGCTCTTTATGGATGATGTTTTTTCCGTCCTCGCGACCATCTTCTAGGGGGCTGCCCCTTTTTCCCTTGGAACTGTATACTTAGACTAAAAATGCTGAGGGGCCAGGGCCTCGAGTCGATGGTCTGCCTAGATGGAAAAAAAAAACATCCATACTCTTGTTTGGCGCCTCCCATGTATTTAGCCGGTGGCGCAGTGGCTGACGTCGCCATGACACTCACGGGCGCAGCAAACTTTGGCGTAGTTGATATACTTGGTGCTAATATTCTGTGGCGGTTCTTGCGCGTGGTGCATGGTGTACTAATGTTAAGGCTTGTTCAGATGTGGAAATATTAAGATCATCGATCTACAACGAGATTCTAGCTCTACTCTCACTCTAAACATTTTGGAATCCTCCCTCTTTCCCAGGGAAGAACATCTTGATCTTTGTTCTCCCGTTATTTCTCATCACTGGAAAACTACGAACTACACCAAGAACAAAGACCACCTTCAACATGATGCATTTATTGTACTAGGGCAGCAATAGAGATAGACCCTGTCAGCAGTCTTCTTTACAGTTCCATTCTAAATTTACACTCTGAAGAGTCCTAGGTATACCTCATCATTATATATTGTACTAGAATGACGCACCTTCTAGTAGAATCTATCCACCTGTTTCATCTTTCTCTTCATTGGTGCTTCTTCTAACACTGTCCGGTGGTCGTACCCTCCACGCGCTGCTCCTCGGCGCTCGCGGGCTTGTCCGTCTCGTTTACATGGTTGTACGCAGCATTATTCTCGTCTTTGCTCTGGCCGCGAGAGGATTTGTGGACTGGGTTATTTTTTATGATGCCACTCTCACTCATTGAAAAGTTCTACGGACTACCTTACGGGAACAGTGTCGTTCCCATGTAAGAAGGCAGGCTATAACTTTTGTGCAATATAATTGTCTCTTAGGTGGTCTTGTAGGATGAACTGCGACTGGGACACACACATGACATAAGTAGGCAAAGTGGGAGCGACATCTTTCTCACGTTTATCGACACTTTTCTCAATGGGTAGTTGTGGAAGGATTCATACTTGGCCCATCGTGCAATTTGTGGCTGGTGGACTTGCATTATTGAACGAGCACTGTGCGACTCCACTAGCCAACGAGATAGGTGAACGTTGTAATCAATGCAGCACTGCATTGGGCGGCTGTTGCAGTAGTTGCGCCACTTAAGGCTAGTTTTTCACTAATATCCAATGTCGTGGACTAATGTCGTGCTAAGTTGTACAGTGCCCTCTGATTTAGAGAGGAAACCAGAGGAGCGCAAAATGGCAACTCACTGAACCACCGATAGTACTAGTGAAAAACTAGCGCTAAGCCAGGGGATGTAGTAGAAGCTGTAGTGAGGGATGTGGAATGCTTGGCAGCGCCGCGAGCAGTTGCGCAGGCGGAGTAGGTAGATGCTGCAGCCCGGTCTGTCAAGGATTGCGTTCGGCTTTTGGGGCTATCGGCGGGCTCGTAAGATCGTTTTTCTCCGGTCTTCAGCCCTGCGTTCGCAGCATCCAAGAAGGAGCGTCAGGCTGTCTTCACTGTGCTAAGACGCACAGAAGAGTCACCATGGGCCTCTTTTGGGGTGCTGTGGTCACCGGTGGCGGGGCGGGCGCATATCACTTCTTCGGATCCTCGTCTTCCGGAAACGCAACACACGCACAACAAGGGCATCATCAAATTGAAGATTCCACTCATATTGGAACTGCGTATGCACTTGGCGAGCAGAATTCTTTGCGAGGTGCCACTAGTACAACCACGTCTTCCCTACTATTAAGGCTACCTCCTCTGCTGAAGCATCCTTAACCCCATCCTTGGCTCTTTTTCTACTTGAAAAATACGCCAAGGATGCTCCCAAGGATGGCATCAATGCGGTAGCTCTAATATAAAGCTCTTTTAGTGCTGCTGTACCACTTCCACCGAGTCCAGCGTCTCTTGGTGCTACATCACCTTCTATGCCTCCAGCAATGGCAGCAACTCGTCGACTGGATGAAGTAGCTGCAATGGAGCAGACTCCCACTGCAACTTACTCGTCTTTTCCGGAATACCTTGAGCAGCAACAACAAGAACGTCAAGCAGAGCAAGACCAAGGTCAGTATCAAGAAGAACAAGAGCAAAAAGCAAAGCATAAGGCTAAGCCGCAGCAGGAGAAAATGAAGAGCACGAAGAAAACATGGATAACCCCGAAGGAAGCTGCGGAGGCAACGAAAAAATTGGACGATGCCTACGCAAAAGTCAAAGGGAAAACTTATGACCTACTTCGAATTCTTTTTTGTTGGTGTTGTATTGTTGTTCTTATGATGTTATTGTTTGTTATGAACGCACACGATGAAGAGGACCTCCACGACCCTTGCTCTCCTTCTCTCCCACCTTTCTCTCTGGCTTCTTGTCTTCGAAGAGTAGGGGCAGTTTTGGTTTTGATTTGTCCTTCTCTCTCCTTTGATTAGTACGTTACTGTATGCTCATCGGGTTATCCCTTTGGGTCTGGTCTCAAAGCTGATTTGGCAGGTCAGATTGGAGACATATGACATGACATGTTTTTCTCTTCACTACCATCCCTTTCTTGCCTTCTCGTTCTCTCATCCATCCCTTTTTTTCCCATGTCTAAGCTCCGATCATTGCTTTCGAAGCGGAAATCGCGCAAATGGGTGGGTTGGACAAGGCTCTGGCCACATTTGAAGACGTGTACAACATGGCGCAGGACCCAGGACCATTGAAAGACCACTCAAAGAAGATGAACCAATTAAGGCTCAAAATGCTTCATTTTCCTTCGAGGGGCATTTTTCTACTTATGTGTCCTTCTTAAATGAATTCTTGAGATGAAATTATGAGCTAAAGAAACGAAATGTTTTCAGCTCTAAACGAAGGTCAAGACAAAGACCCAGAACTAGAGCGCTACGTAGAAGCAGGACTCAAGCTGGAAGAAGGTCTTCGACGTCGTTTTTTGGGAGACAAAGATTTATGAAAATGACACCTAGACGTTTCCCCCTTTTCCCTTAACTGATGCTGTAATTACCCCGCGAATGGGTAAACTACTACTACTCTGCTTAGGTCTTATGCGCCCCCAGTATGTAATTTGGATGACAGTAGTTTAACGGGTTGATTAATCGTTTGAAAGGGCGGTGGCATATAGTCCTAACGCAAAAAAAAAATAACTTAGGAGGTGGTTCTGTTAAACCGCGACAGGGACACATACATGACATCTTCTTCATCAGTTTCACTTTGTGAATTACCACTCGTCACTAAATCATCCGTGGTTTCCGAAATAAGGAGACGCCTAACATTTGCATTTCTGACTTTCTGTATAAATGAAATATACATAAAGTCCCTTAGTAAATAGACCCATGAAAATCTTCTAAGAAATCTTGCAGCTGAGGGCGCTTTCAGCAGTCTCTTCGGAAGCTCATCTGGTAGCAGGCCTTCATCTACTAGGAATAACGGCCCCGAAGCCCTCTCGCGCGCTATTTACAAGGTGCACAAAAAGATGATCGATTACAGCGCAACACATGGGCCCGATGACGACGTCCAGGATTACATGCAGCCAGCGGATCAGGAGATGATGTCTATGGACGTCGAGAAGGACAACGACGATGAGAAGTCATGGTCATCAATCGCAGAGGACGTGGCGTCCGCTTCCACTAGCGCCAAGAACTTTGGAGGAGGCCTTTTGAAACGTCCAAAAAAGGACTAAATACTCATACTTGACTCTGCAGATAAGGAAAACCCAAAACGTCGATGTGAAGTGGATAAACATATTTATGAGAAAGAGGTACATATAAAAAATCTTCATTTTAATAGTCACAGTCTGTGCTGCCGATGTAGTTGAAACTAAACAATTTGTGTTTAAAGTTGAATTCTGCTAATTGCCAGAAAACAACACTAAATGGAGGACTTCAGATCATACGGCTGGTGTCTTCAACATAGAAAATTTTCATGGTCTTAATCAACATAGTAATGCTTTTCATGATCATAAACATATACATAATATCGTGGTTCGAAGGAAGTTACCAGCATTCGCTGTCGCTGCTAGATGGCTCTTGAAGGAAAGCAGTGACAATGATCTGGTACACATCCTATCACCACATTCTTATTCACGGGAAGTTCTAGCGGCATACCTACAATAAACGGGAAGTACTAGCGGCATACCCATTTGGATTTAATGAGGCTCAGGGACATAAAACGCCGACCATCGGAGTTTGAATTTTTCTCCCTGCTGAGTCATTTTAGTGACGAACACTGTTTAAGCTCCTAATATTACATGAATTGCATGTTGAGCTTGAGTGCACAATTTTCATCCCATGTAAGAGCCTGTCTCTTTCCGACCTTCTGCGTACAAACAAGCCATTCTGACAGAGAAGCGGCCGTCGGTGCCCTTCTGTCTGGCGTTCTGTCTATTTTCTGCTAAAATGTCAAAATGGTTGGTAATATAGTAGGCATAGTTTTGTGATCCAGTGTGAAACCTGATCCAAATCCCCACTGAAATCCGAAATCTTCTGATCCAGTTCCGCAGCGTCAGCGTCCTACTTAGCTAACTACGTAAGTAAGCACAAGAAGGAAGAACGACCAAGACAGAACAAGAACAACACAACAAGCACGACCCAAGACGTAACAAGGACTGC
>CAJINU010000012.1:294072-323306 GCA_905178165.1 Amoebophrya sp. A25
CTACGTAAGTAAGCACAAGAAGGAAGAACGACCAAGACAGAACAAGAACAACACAACAAGCACGACCCAAGACGTAACAAGGACTGCATGATATCCATTCTCTTTCCTCATGCAGGTTTGGTATATGTTACCTCGGTGACATCACGTAAGACATACTGAGAGGGTCTAAGATAGACTCAAGCCTAGGCCGGCTTAGTATGGTCTATTACAAGTTTGTTTGTAGTATTCTTGTTAGGGCTCCACTGGAAGAAGTATCAAGTTTTCTTGTATGAAACAAGAAGTAGAGCATATTTTTATTCTCTCGGTCGAGAATAAAGCGAAACTCATTATGATGTACAACATAATACTTCAGTCGAATTTCATTGATCTTCATTGTTCATTCTTGTAAGAAAACAGAAGCTGCTGGTAACACGATCTATAATTTCATCCTCATCTTCCATTTTCTGAGAATATAGCCGACTGCTCGTATTGTTTCTCGTGTGTTGTGTCTTGATAATAAGGAACTCTTACGTCTTTGTTTTGACACTAGCAAAGTAGGGTTTCTGTGTTTGACATAAGTAGTTTTCCAGTGGTGTCTGTGAGGAGCCACTCTACTTACATTTTTACATGCATGCTAGCTCTCAAGTAGTAGGATGATGAAGCAGCTGAGAACTTTTCATGGATATTAAAAAAAAGTGAAACAAATCTATCATCAATATCTGTCTCTACACATATTAGTACGAGCCCATTTTGTACTTGTAGTTGCTGCGCGGATGCCATAATACAGTTGCTGCAAGACCGAATCTGTCACTCTCTAAGACTTTCTCTGTCCTCGACGTGATTCTTATCGACATGTCTTAGGAATAAGAAAGAGTAAGAGCAGTGAGAGAATGCAAAATTAGAGTTGTAACTCTGTTGTGGTGTCTGGCCCGTAGCGCCCTCCTTCTGAAAGTTTTATGTGTCAAGCAACAGCCCCGAAGAAAAAAGTTAATTAATACAGTCTCATTCACGAGCCAAAAAAAAATAGCAAAAGGAAGCAAAACAAAGTAGCCTCTCGCACTCGCTTCACCTCTAATGTCCTCTCGTCGCCTTTGTTCTCTCATTATAGCGAAGGTAACATGATGAACTAGTCAACTCACAACAAGTAGCCGCAGAAGTAGGCTAGGTAAGAACTACCTTCCCCTCTGGTAGTTCTCTAGCGAACAGGGAAAGTAACATGAAATTTCGGTAGAGTGTGTATACCACAGTTGCGATTCAAGGCTTCTCAAATAACAACTGTTTCCTCAGTTAGGAGCCTCTCCATCTCATTGCTTGTAATTACTATTACCGAAAAGAAAAATCATGGCGCCCGCTAAGGCCTCTGCCTTAGAGGTAGAGTTCTGGAAGTTTTTGGCTTCCGACACCGTCAGCCTCAAACAGCGGATTCCGGATGTAGCTGTTTTCACGAAGAGGCATCACTTTGATGGCTGGTGGCATACGACGAAAACAGGTCTGTTAGCGAAAAAGCAAAATGGGACGATCGACCAATTTTTGCAAAGAGTACTGCAGGTGGCGGAGGTATTGGTGACGCATAATATTCGCTCATGCCTAGTTCGTTGTAACATTGTAACAGAGATAGGTACTTACACTGTAATTTTCCTCGATAGTTCGGAGGTCGCTCGTAACCCTATTCGCAAACAATAGGTACTTTCACTGTCTCACTTCTTTCAACTTGTCCCTGAGTCTTGCTTTTGAGGCTTGCGACCGACGATGAAACAATACATGGATGTTAGGCAAGGTTCCATCAGTTTCCCTTTTCATAACTATCAGGAACGACACCGCGCCAAAAACCTACCATTTGGGACGCATACGCCAGCAGCGATATTACGTAAAGTCGCGCCGGTCGCTGGAAGCCAGGACAAAGAGGGATGTCCGGTAGCAGTCATTCTGACTGCTGGCGAGGTCTCGCAGGTCATCGACAGCGTCAAAAACCGATCATTCGATGATTGCGATGTACTACTACAACTGTTCGTTATTTTTACTTACTAGATCTTTGATTTAAAAACGAGTCAACAAGCTTGTCTAAAGGGATATTACTAGAGTTCGTTCTTTCAAAAAACGTTCGGATAACGTAAAAAGAGGCTCCATGACATGACATGACTTTGTCTAAGGTCTACAAGATTATCTGATTTGGATAAAAATGCCATTTATTAATCCCTTGTCAGAGCAGACGTTTACGTTTTTCATTCAGATAGTGTGCCTTAGACGAGCCTTCCATTCCGTCTATCAAACGCACAGGACACAGGTCTTTTCCATCCAAGCTATTGTGGAGCCTTTTGAGGATCAGAGAGTGGTGTCCGTTTATAGCTGCGACCTCATGGGAGAAGAGAGGTCCGACATATTTGGACGAACATTCGAGAAGGTCTACCCGATAGAACAGAACAAACCGATAGAAATACAGACACCAGGAGACGTGGAGGCTGATAAATTTATGTCCTTGTACAGACGAACACGAATTCGATAATTGCTGCACTTGTTCTTTTATTTCTCTTTCACTTCGTTATTCCTTTAGTTGAAGTTTTTTAGGCTCTGCGAGATCCTTTGTTTAATGAAATATTTAGTCTTTGGTCTCTTCCTCGGCTCCTCAACATTGTTATCATACTTATCTTGTTTTACTTGCTCTTGCTCAACGAATTGATGATCTCGATTTTTTTTCTCTCCCACCCACATCCTCCTCTAACCGATGTCAAACGATTGCGCCGAATCGACGACAATTGATCGAGAGCAAGACTCTAGCCCTAGTCCGCTTCGTGAGACGAAATTTTGAGATTGCGTTGGACGGTTTTATCGCGGAGTTCCTGGTCGACAAAGACAACAAGATAGTTCTCCATGGCGTGTGGTCGGCAACGGTGTACAAAGAGGGCAACATGGTGCCTCAAGACCCGGGCAAAAAGCTCCAGCAACGACAGCAGCCGAGCAAAGCCTACCCTTTTCCAACAGATAGGGTGAAGGGGATTACGTTGCCTGAGTAATTCATTTCTAGTTGATGTTCTTGTTCACAAAGTAGTTCGAAGGAACTTGAATTTGTAGTTTTCATGTTATTCCTGGTGGCAGTTTTTATGCTGGTTATCAACATTCTTGGATGAAATGCTTGTCCTGATTCTACGTATTTTTCCTCGTAGATATTTACAAGAATTAAATAAGTAGTCTCGTCGACAGTTTCGGAATACTGAACTGGGCAAAATTCCATCCCGTATTTATAAGAAAATGCAACTCCTCGTCGCTGTAACTACAAATGCAAAAAGAACACCTTCCCACATGCGCATTCAGATTTCGTTTCGACCCGAACACGACCAAAGCGCACTCAACTCTGCATGAGGAAAGGAGAAAGAAGAAGGTCGGTGAACGAGAAGCTGACGAGTTGATAGACCGAATAGTTGGGAATAAGAGAAAGGGGGACGAACCTGAACTGCTATTAGAAGTCTGGTCAGAGGAGGACTATCTAGGCGAAATCATGCTGCCGAAACTGTCAGACTTGGACAGCGTGAAGGGGCCAAAGAGCTATAGGATAGGGAAACCAGATTCGAAAACAACGAGGATGTTATGAAAAACGGTATTGCGGAGTTTTATAACAGAGCAGTTAGTTAGTTAGTTAGTTAGTTAGTTAGTTAGTTAGTTAGTTAGTTAGTTAGTTAGTTAGTTAGTTAGTTAGTTAGTTAGTTAGTTAGTTAGTTAGTTAGTTAGTTAGTTAGTTAGTTAGTTAGTTAGTTAGTTAGTTAGTTAGTTAGTTAGTTAGTTAGTATATAATATAAAGGAATGAGAATGGGCATGATCATACGCTTATTGTTATTCCCTTGTTCAAGTTCATGATGCACTCAATCACACAGTTCTTGTTTCTCATCCCCATCTTCTAACTTTCGACGGCAAGAAAACTCGGTTTATGAACGATAGTTCTGTGACACTAGAACTGAAATGGCAAGGAAACGGGGAACCGTTTCAGAACGAATTGCGGCTACTGCTGAGTCACGGCCAGTTTGCCATGCCTTGCAATCCGAGAGTACAGTTGTGGCTGAGGGAAGATGGTATTATTGCTATTCGATTTGAAAAAGGATGAGTTTCAATGTTCTTGAAGATGTTCATTCTATTTTTTATTTGCCAGAATCGCTAATGAATTAGCTCACACATCATGTCAAGAAACCTCACCACTCCTAGGTGAATACACTCCCTTGTGGACGAGTCAAGTTCATAAGCAGACCGCTTTTCCGCAATTTAAGGAGCAGGCAGATCTCAAAATAGAGCTAAAAGAAACCGATGGCGCAGTAGAGCAGTGGCAGAAGACCAAGAAGGCGGCACGTGAAGGCGCAGAGGCCGCAATAAAGCCACTAGCCGCAGTCGGAACGAGTGCCGCGAGCGGGAGCACAAGTATTGTTCGAACACAGATAATGCTTTTGTTGCTGTTTTCGGTTTCTGCTGCTTTGAATTCCTCGTTGACTAAAGAGAAAAGGTAGTCTTTTGGATGGTCGTCATCAATTCCACAATACGACACCAGGTAAAGCAGCACCAGCAAGAGCACGATCGGCCGGCCCGTCGAAACTTAGTGCGAACACCCATGTTGCCGGCGCAAGACTAGGCCAGCATTGGGGTGTCGATTCAACAGATGCAGTTATGTCAACGCATGTTTTGGCAGCGCAAGTTTTGTCAAGGTACTATATAGCTCTTGAAGATCATTATTAAGATACCATCAAAAATAACAGTCACGATGTCAACATCTCCATGTCTACCTCCACCTCACAGCAACGCCATCACCCCCACCACCAGGTACCAAACCGAGCGCACGAATCGTTGTACGATGCTCTCTGTTCTTGCTCGCCAGCTAGAAAGGTTCCGCGACGTCCAACTATCATGGCAAGAACAAAGAATGGCCGCAAGAGCAGCTGTCTCCAAAGCACAGCAAGACATAGTGGAGAAGGAAGAACAGTGTAAGCTTCTTATCAAGGAGAAAGAGGAGCTCGTTCGAGACTACAAGAAACGACTAGAGGCGATGTTTCGTGGGGTCACTCGTGATATGGACGACATGAAACAGCAGAAAGTGATAGCAGAGATTAAGGGTGGAGACCACATTACATCCTCAGCCAACATCCTTCACCTTTTTTCATTCTCTGGAAAAGAAGTGAAGGATGTTCCGCAGAGTGCAATGTCACAACCTCTAAAGAGAATAAATTAGCGGAATCCCTGCAGAGAGAAGCGGAGCAGACGCGAATGATTGAGAAATTGGAGCTGCGAAATAGCGCTTTGCGAGTGACCATCGACAAGACCATGCACAAGATGAACCAATTATCGGACGGTGCAGGTGGCGGTGGAGACGGTGCGGCAGCGAGTAGGTCAGACGGACCAAGAATGGCCATGGACAGTGAGGATGGAGATTATGACTTTCAACTTTTGTTGTTGAACAGCGACGACTTCTACATCTGACTCACATTAACCTCAACGAGGACTTCTACATCTAAAGACTCCATCTTCTCTCTTTTTGTAGTACGTACCCAGCCCCCTCTTCTAATCTCCGAAACTCCTTGCAGCGCAGGAGAAAATCAAGATCCTGGAGCACGAGAAAAAAGCGCTCTCTATCGATGCAGACAGTGCAAGGGTTGAGCTCCGGAAGATGTATCAGGAGAAAACCCAACTGGAGGAGAAATCACAAAAGTTAGAACAATTCATCCGCAATGTTGCGTTGAAGCCGTAGTCTACGCTTTGGTGTTGTGCTTTGGCTTTGATGTTGTGCTGCAACTGTTGAGCACATAGTCCTCTGCGAAGTACAAGTATCTTCTTCGTCTTTGAACAGTCGTCGTGAAAGAATGGTGTAGTCCAGTCTTTTTAGAGTTATGAGTCCTGTCGTTTTGAAAGCCTCTGAACTTGACGTTGAACAGAGTACTCCAGATAGTCTATCTTTGTTTGATGCCGCGAAATACAACCAACACTTATACGAAACCAATCAAGGTAGTGCACCAGCCACTCACTTTTCGTCTATTAATCATTGCAGTGAGCCTGTTAAACTTAAACGAGTAAATAATCCAAATACAACGCAGTTGTAATTCACAGAACGAAACAAGCGAAAATGCAAGTACACGGAAATGCGATGTTTGCTTCTGATGTCTTTCAGTTCTTTATAATCTTGGCACTGTTTTTCTTTGATATCTAACGAAGTTGTAGTAGTTTCTGCTAACCCATCACGGTTTTCTCCGATAGGGGATATGACCGACCCGAAAAGGTGCAGCTCACCAATTTCTATGCTCATTTGCAGAGGCTGTTCTACTACAGACGATGCGCCGCGTCTACAACTGTAATTCTCACTCAAGAGGTGTCTTAAACTCTGAGTATTTTTGATGCAAAGCGAGAAAAGACGACTGAATTTTAGATCTTCACGGTAGCATCAACAACAAAATATTCGCAAACCTAGAAGATCGAGTCAACATTGATTCAGAGAATTCAGTTTACTAGAACAACGAACGATAAATAAACACATAAGTAACTACATAAACGTCTCAAACCGACAACATCAATATGCCTCTCTTCCCGTACGTTGAGTTTCCGTCCCGCGCGGCGCGTGACAAGTTGGTTTTCATGTACTACGACAAGACCGGCAAGGGCGTGATAGGACCAAGGGAGGCTGCCGCTGCACTGCAGGCAGCTGGCGCACTCATTACCATTAAGGGTTACCGCATTTTTGCATTCTCGTTCACTACCATCCTTGACTTTTTTCCCAGTAGGAAACGGGTCAGGGATGATCTGAAGAATGCAATGTCGCAGACTCTAATACCAACAGCGAGCTTCAACGTCTTATCGATGCAGGCGTAGTGCCGGAAAAGGGATTGGATTTTGATTTGTGACTTGGTAGTGAGATAGAGATCAAATTCTGTAGGTCGTCAAGTGAACCCGATGGATCCTCTTTCTTAAATTTCTAATCACCGCTTTTCAGCAACTTCTACGGGACTCTATCTTAAAGAATTTCCGTGATGGCGTCTTTTCCCGAGAACGACTGCGAGACCGCTTCCGGGTTTTCCTTGATGATAAAGATACGGTTAGCAAAGAGGTCCTCCGCTACATCATGCTACATTTAGGCGAAAAGCTACCGCCGAAACAAACGGCAGCTTTTTTGGAGAGTTTGGGATACAGCGAAGAGGAAGATGCACCCACAGGAGCAGCGTTTGCAGGAACCTCAGATGCAGAAGGTGGATCTGATGTGAATGGAAGTATTCTTGGTGCAGAGGACGATGGGAAGGAAAAGAAGAAGGTTGAAAGGATTCCATTTAATGTACTGGCAGATGCTTTGCTGAACTGAACAACTTACCGTGATGGGCCGTTTTTGAACTTTTGCAAGAACGGAATTACTTTGATCCACCCGGGGGTGGCTTTGTTGAAGGAGCGCTCTTGCCTGTTCGTCCTCTGGAAGACAACATTCTGAATTCTCTCGTTTTGGGGAAAGATGATCTAGATCTAGACAATGGTGCTAGCTAAAGGCTAGCTTAACAGAGATCTCAGAGATTATAACTATCCAGTTTTTTGAATGATCGTGTGACATCTTCAAGCTACAACATTGTTGACCGTACTTAGACGAGTCTAGTTTTTTGATAGCACAACGCTGGGCTTTTACTTTATGTGCGACATTGTACAAAAATAATTTCAAGTGGGCAACTACATAAGTAGATCTAGATCCATATTAAGAAAAAACCATGTCTCTGGTCACTGTCCAACTTGGGCAATGTGGGAATCAGGTAGGTTCCACTTTTTTCGATGAGCTTGCTGCCAAGATACCCCTAAGAGAAGACGATGCAGTGGCTCGGATGTTCTTCCGATGGCCAACTACAACGATCTGCTCAGCTACAGAACAGCTAAAAAACCTACAGTCAGGATGCTCCTCATCCTCCTCAAGCTCTTTTAATACTGCAAGTAGACCTTTACCCTTTGCCCGTTCTGTGCTTGTCGACTTGGAGCCTCGTGTAGTCGGAAAGCTGATCTCCCCTTCACGATCGCAGGGTTATCGCTTTGACGCCAGAGGTGCGAAGTGGCGTGCTAGTGGAGCAGGGAACAACTGGACTCATGGCTACAGACAGGGACGTGACTCTCTCAGTGAGGAACTAGAACTCTTGGTGCAAGCGGAAGTGGACAGATGTCATGACCAGTTGGCTGGTTTTCTAGTGTTTTTCAGTCTCGCTGGTGGAACGGGGAGCGGCTTAGGGAGTTTCGCGATAACGGTATTGCGCGAATTGTATCCGAAGGTATGGCGGAAAAAAGATTTGTATTTGATAGAAAGATGACTGAGGTCCTACCTTTTCCCTGTCTCATCCGTCTTTCATCCTCCACACCGATACTCGCGTGTTGTGTCCTTCCCTTTCGATCGGGGGAAGTCGCTGTGCAAAGTTTCAATGCCTGTCTGGCGTTGCACGCAGTGTACGAACATGCAGACCTCGTGTTTCCGTTTGAGAACAGGAGACGGGACGGAAAACGACTAGGAGCAGCTGAAGAAGCTCGTAGCGAAGAGTTTTCGGTGATGAATACGAGTTGTGTGGAAGATTCATATTCAAAGTACTTATAGTTAGTTGACCGACGATGGTATTTGCATTATAAGAGAATCTATCATCTTTATCATGCTCTAATGGCACTTGGCAGTTCGTTGTTTACTCTGTTCTAACCTCCCATCGTGAACACTCTGCTCCACGCTGCAATGCTCCCAGTCTTAGCCGTTCGCCGTTTGGAGACCACTTCGGATCCGAAGACTGCCATGTTCCGAGAACTGGAGCCGCGGTTGTCTAGTGTGTTTGAACTTAGCGTAGCGCGCAGTCGCATCCCGGATATGCTCTGCTCCTTAGGAGCTCATCCCTCTTACAAGCTGGTTACTCTACGACATCTTCCTGTACTCGACGACCACAGCAAAAGGAGACTTTTCGGTAGGGGTAGTTTCTCTGACTTAGGCGGTAATGATAGTTGGGCTGCCCTGAGCAAGCGATTGAGCCACATCTGCACAACCAAGACTGTGGAAGATTTCTACGCCCCTCTGGCCGGTGAGCGTAATCGCGTGTTGGCGGC
The DNA here is from genome assembly GCA_905178165.1 of Amoebophrya sp. A25. Taxonomy (NCBI): domain Eukaryota; class Dinophyceae; order Syndiniales; family Amoebophryaceae; genus Amoebophrya; species Amoebophrya sp. A25. The sequence continues at coordinate 303,112 of CAJINU010000012.1, forward strand.
AGCTGTGACTTGCTACGGACCGGGGCCGCGGCAGAGGCCCACTCCTGCAAGCCAAGCGGCAGCTGAGGACCATACGCCACCACTAGACGAGGTAGCGGGGATATTTGCTTCAGGTCTGACCTTTTCTCCCAAAAGCAGGATATTAGCAGCTTCAGGAGCGCCATCGCTGAGCGTCGTGCAGGATTACTACATTATGATGGTCATTGATGTGATAGGGATTCTAGTGAGCGATCCACAAACGTCCGTAAAGCATCGCTGTGCCCGTAGCAGTCCAATAAGGCATCCTGGGCTGGATTTCCGTCACTCTTTTTCACGCACACAAACTCAACAAACTAAGTACTTATACAATCGATCTCTCAGCCGGTTTCTTGTCCTTTTCCTCTAAGAGTCACACCTCCACACCCGGTTCCACATCGTCACAGCCCAGTCTCTCTGCCAACCGTGTCTCCTTGGCAACGAATTGTCAAACGCCTTTAGCAGCCTTTGAGAGTGCAGTGCATAAGGCAGCAGGACTTTCGCGCGCACGCTGTTATGTGCACTTTTTCGACGAGGCGCCCTTAGCGGAAGCTATACTAGGAGTCACGCAGATATGCGAGGATTATAGGCAGTTATGAAGCGCCAGTGTGATTAAGCTCCTAGTCGAGAATTCGTCCGCAGCAACATCAATCATGCATATTTTGCTCATTTGTTTCGCAAGTCTACGAAGTGCCGACTCATTCATCACACAGAGTGATTTTTCGCATGAAGGACTATTGCATAGTGTGTAGTTGCGAGACCTCGTACGTGTGCGACTGTACAGATAGCCAGCGATATCTATCGAAGAGCCGAAAAACTCCCACTGGCTGTCACTAAACGCGTGTGTTCTATCAAGAGGACGGAATACGCTATATGCCAGAGGGACTCGTTCGTTGCTTTGTCAACGGATCTGTGACAAACGCTGTTCATTGTGGATTTCGCATCTGTATCAATTCTGTAAGCAACGTCAATGTGGCGGCTCTGTGATCAAAAGTGCAGGTAGAAAACGCATACCATAATTCTCGGTTGTATCGATTGGCGGATTCTGTATCAATCGGAAAAGAGAGACCCCTCGTGCAAATCGAAAAGGAATCCTTAGCCACCCCCACCGGGATTGGAAGAGAAGAACCCCTTAACGGAAGAGAAGACCCCCTTGTAGTGCTAGTGCAGATCGCCGCCCTGATGATTCGGATATTTTCGCACTTTCGTATAGGATACATTAGAAACCACAAGCAGCAGGATGCCCTTCATAGATGGTGACCCGTCCAGTTATGGACAACCTCAGTCTGGTTCCATGCCTGGTGAATCTCTTCTAGAACCGGAACCAGCACCAAGTGAGGGTGCCCATCAAGCGGGAGCCTCAGGAGAGTCTGGTCTAGCAGGAGAAGGAGCATCCGTAGGCGGTTCAACTACACGAGAAGGAGGAGAACAAGTCGAAAGTAAGACAGCACAGGGTGCAGTGGCAGAGCCTCCCGAACAGAAAGGGGCGGTCGTAGATGGCACAGCTTTACCCGACAATGCCCTACCTACAGGACCTAAGTACACAGAGCTCACGCGTGAAGAATTGCTCATTATGAGTTCGCGGGATGAGAATTATCGGAAACCGATAAAGAATGGAGCAGAACGACGGAAAGCCCACGAACGTGCGAGACTGAAAGGCAAACTGGCTATGATCACTGACGGAGACCAGCTGATGAGATGGAACGAGACGAGTGTGGAAAAAATTGCCGAAGTCACACAGAGCGTTGGTATACTACTTAAGAAGTACGACTTGAACAACTTAAAAATAGTCCGATAGAGTGCTAGAGGAAAAAGAGTTGCTTTTCGTGAGGAGCTGTGAATTTCGTGTTACCTCCTTTGGCGGTAACACCCTTCCCCGAACGTCCTCCTTGGGGTGATCTGCCGGAGCGGTGTTGTCACTTCATGTGGCAGCGAAGCCGAGGCATCCTATTCTATCCTATTCTATCGATCGTATCCTATCGTATCCTGTCCTATCCTATCCTATCCTATCCTATCCTATCCTATCCTATCCTATCCTATCCTATCCTATCCATCTCAACGATCTCAAAACCGCCCCACTAAACACCAGGTCTCGAGCTTTATTTCATGTTTCTCCGTGGTGGTGCCTTCTACTTCGGACTTTGGTCTTTGCTGATGCTCTTCCTCTTTCTTTGTTGTGCATCTCCTTCTGGCACAAATGCGGATGAGGATCAAGGTGTTGCTGGCTTGGCGATTTTCTCTCTCGGCTCTTTCGGTCAAACTCTGGAATCATCACCGACCAGAACGGTGAATTTCTTGGGGTGGTTTACCTTCACTGCGAAAAACGTGACGCCGTGGTTGAGCGTAATGAGCGCAGCGGGAGCTTTCCTGTAAGGCCTCACTTAATCCATCTCTTGGCTCATCTGTAAGCTGTTTTTCAGGTCGAAGAGTGGACGCAGATGAGGCAAAAGATGCAATGGATTGCAGTGAGTTCTAATTCCTGTACTTTATGTATGTAGTGCGGTTTTTGCACATAAAGATCCGAAAGGAGGTCGCACGAGTGGACGAAGCCGCTATTACGCCAGCAGGCTATACGCTGATTGTGGAGAATTTGCCGAGTATTGATTTATACTTTTTATGATTTGAATCATCTACTTGTACAGCTGTGAAAATTTTGATACGTCGTCATGCATGACCCAAGAACTGTTTTTGAAAGCATACTTAGAAGCAAGCTTACACACTCACAGGTTTCGAGCTCGTTCCGAGTGAGAACTATGGCATGGCCTTACGTCGACACCTTGGCAAAGTATTGCAGCATGAAAAGATGTTACGCGTCGAAGTTAAAGAAGGAGAAGAACCTCCAGAAGACGAGGGACCATACGATGACAAGCAGTTGCTAGAAGTTTTTCCGGAAGTGCATTTTGCCAGGGATTACCAAGGATCGCTGTACCGGAAAATGCAGGAAGCGGCCATGCAGGTGAAGATAGTAGAGGCTAAAATCGATGAAGACGACGCGGCGTTGAAGAAATTGGAAGCACAAGTTAAGGCTTGAGGAACTTAAATCTTGTCTTGTTCCTCGCGAGTACTTATCTTGGTCTTTGTATTTGTGTTGAAGTAGGGAACAAGAGGGGCACCAAGATGCTCACCAAGGTGGAGTCCTGCAATTTCTAAACAAGCAAAAAAGCTGCATCAGTATGACGAAGCAGATGAAAAACAGCACATAGAGGAGGAGGACCGGAAAATTTTTCGCGCGTATGTCAGCTGCCAGAGAGAAAGTGATATTAAGGCTGCTACCTGTGCATGATTGAGATTGTTTTGGTAGTTTTTAACTCAGAGTTTCCTACTAATTCTAGTTTTTCCACCTTTGTCAATGCCTTAATGTTTCTTCTTGTCTCCCTAGCTCCCCTCAAAGAGAAAAAGATGCGATTAAGCCACGACCATTTGAAAGCTCTAACTCCTAAGACGTCTTTGAAGATGCGTATCGACTTAGCGGAACCTTGCTTGGCTACTTATTCCAGTCCTCAAGACACAGATTCGAAGGTAAGCGAATTTCGGTTCAAGCAGCACCCGAACCTAGCAATATCCTGTGGGAGAATCAGGTATTGTTGTTTGAATACTTCTCCTGTCTGATGAGTAGGAAACAACGCCGTTCTTCTTGTGGCGCCACGACTTCTAGAGTTGCATGCAAAGCTATTCTAGATGACAGAAGTAATGTTTATTCTCTACAAAAGGATCATTCAAACCTCATCATTCAAAGCCTTCACTACAGGACTGCACCCCTACCGAGCGCATCAGACGGAAGTGCACCGTCCGCGTCCTCGTTTTGCTTTTGCTAGCAGTGAGTACAGCTGGCATCTTGTGGTCACAGCAAAGCCAGCAAGAGATGGCTGAAGATGCTAAGGGCATGTCATGTCCTGACGAGATGTATGTGCCTGACCTCCTTCCAGCCGAAGAGGAACCACTGGAAAAGGAGAGCGCGTTGGCTTACTTTATGATTGGTTCTTTGATGTAGAAGATGTTGATGTAGGTGTGAACAATAGAATTTAATGAGGAATTTCATCAAGAACAATAGAATTTCAAGTTCTTGATGAGGGGAACACTTCAACTTCAACGTACCGATGTCGTGACAGGGAGTTTCGCTCGTCTATGCACCACCTACCTCCACGCGCATAATTAACACAGGGCGTTTTGCGAACTATCCGGAACTTCTTCTGAAGGTCAACGTGATGGACAAGTAGAGCATAAGATCGCTTACCACTTGGGTTTACAACTTGAAATATATACTTCTTCTAATTCCATATCCCGTCTGCCACACGGAACTAAATTGGAGAACCATTTTACGGACTGTCAGTGTGCTCAAATTGGTCTCGCAAACTTGCAAGATGGAGACTTGAAAAAGGCGTGCGCGGATTTCGTTTATGAACAAAATATCGCGCTGGTAATCACAGCGGCGAGTTCAGTCGTGGTCATCGGACTCAACTTCGTGTTGAAGACGCTGCTAGTGGCGTTGGCGGCTTATGAGCGACCACTGACTATTTCTGGCTTGGAGCAGGCGATTGCGAAGAAGGTAGATGAAGAACCTAGTATATTTTTTCCAACATATTCTTCTAGTTCTACTCACAATAAGCAATTCCAGTTTCTACTCACAACAAGTCCAGTAAAGAACCAGAACTTGTTCTTGAAACACCAGCATGATCATGATTCTGATTATATTTATATTTCTTCATGTTTCTCAAACACCAACCTCTTGTCAGGCATATCAATCAATCAAGCACATCATAATCATCCACAATTAATATGATCACAATCACAACAGGTCTTCGTCGCCTTATTCCTGAACACGGCAGTGATCGTTTTCATCTTGAATCTTGCATTCCAACCACCAATGGACGAATTCCTTCGCGGTCATCATGAAGATTTCTCTCACTATTGTTACGGGTAGTGGTTGAAGGTGTGCCTGTTGCCGTTCGTTTTGCCTTTCTCAAGGGGGAAAGGCATAACGAACGGGGTAAGCGAGCACGAAAACCCTACCTGGCTCTAATATTGGTATGCGACTGTCGGACTCGCCGTTTCGACCACCATGGCAGTGAACGTCTTGAGTCCTCACGTGATTTCAGTCGTCGTCGCGTGGGTGGGCCAGTTTAAAGCGTGCTTTTGCGGTTCTTGTTGCTTGAATACGGAAGATAGCTTGGTGACAGCGTACGACCCACCACCATTTGAGCTGGCACCGCGATGCGGGGCGTTGTTGAACACGATATTTTCGACGATGTTTTTTGCAGCTGGCTGTCCAATTCTGATATTTTTTGCGTTCTTCAACCATGTTTTGTGCTACGTATGTGACAAATACGTGTTGTTGGCATGCAGCAAGCGACCACCGGCATATGATGCGGGAGTGATCAATATTATGGTCGTCAGAGCTGTGGTCTTAGTAGGCGTCCTGTACATGATGGTAACTGGAACTCTACGAGGTACAAGATGCACTATCTTCACTGTAGATGAGTGACTTGGAATGATGTACTTGTCAAAGTCAGTAAGTTATTCTAAGAACCTCGTTACTCTTTTGAGAAGATATTCAGTCCTTTGGTCTTCCATGGTCCACCTCATTATTCTAAGAACCTCGTGGTTACAGTCAGTGTCAGGGTAGTCGTAGTACTTCTACATCTACTTCGAACCCTCGTCCTACTGCTCTAAGCTGCGCACTCTATCTTTCGTTCCGATTGCCATGTTGTTGCATGCATTGGCAGGAATCTGGATGTTCGGGAATGATGCAGTGTTCCCAAGCGACGATTTCCTAGACTGGGACTTGGATACCACTGGAGTACCCCAGGTCCTTGTGCCTCTAGTGTTAAGGCTTGACTACTAGTTCTAGTAGTTCTAGTGCTAGTTTATCTTGACGTTGAGATGAAGCATCCTGTTATCCTTGACGTTGACCCTATCCAAAGAATTAGCCCACTCGTTGGAGCCGACGCAGATCTTGTGGCACAGTAACGAATGAATGAATGAATGAATGAATGAATGACGTTGAGATGAAGCATCCTTGGCGTTGACCCCATTGATTGCTTTGATCCCAGACCGACAGCTGTTCTTGTAGAATAAACACTTCAAATAATAAGCTGACCTTCGAGGCGAATGATCTGGGTAAGCTCTAATAGTAACCGCAGCAAAGCGAGCTTTCGTAGCCGCGGGTTTTCCCTACTTCTTGCTGCTTTTGGCGATTGGAGCTTATCTAGGTTTTCAGATATTAAAGTTTACGTTAGGAAATGCCTTCGCGCCAGCGGAGCAGGCATTAGCGGTCGTGCAGAAGACGATCACTGACGCGTTTGCAGCAAGGAGAATGAGCAAAATAACTTAGGGATTTCCACATTGCATCATCCACCAACATCCCTGGTCCCTTATTCAGTAGGAACAAAGAGGCCACCAGGGATATTCTGAAGAATGCAACAGGAACAGCTTTTAAATAACGCGAACGACGCAACGCACACTCCGAGACGGAGACCTGTCGAAGGAGAGCGGAGCAACTATTAGGCATACTAAGCAGGAGAGCGCGGCTCCGGAGCCGGACAACAGTGAACGACCATCTTCAAGTATACCATGGGACACAGATCTTGATGAGGAGCTCCCGAAACTCCAAATCACTGCCAAACAAGAAGAAGAGGGAACGGCAGATGCTACGGTCATCAACGTTAAGGCTACCGCCAAAGCATCCTCAGCGTCATCCCCGGGGCTTTCTCTAAGTACTTGAAAATGGAGCCAGCGACGCTCTTCTATTAGTAAGGGATGCGACCGCAGTAGCTCTAACAACAAAGACGATACAAGCGGAAAGCTCAACGAGAGTCCTACGTGGATGGCAGCGAAAGAGATTTGGAAAACTAGTGGCATGTTAAGGCTACCTTGAAGATTTACATTTAGTTTGTGAGTACTTATCTATTCGTAGATTGCCTCAGGTTTAGGCACTTTAATCAAACCTCCTCGTTGTGATCGAAGATGATGTGTTTCTTCCTCTAATCCTCGTCGGCAGTTACAATATCCACGACAACGAGAAATACAATCTGCGGCAAGCGGCCGAAATCGATTGGAGGCATTTCGCCATGACAGGAGAAGTTTGCCGAAAACAGAAAAAAGAAGCTAATGCTAATGCGAAAGAGGAACTAAGCAGTAAGGAAGATGTAGCAAGCTCTAGAGCTACGGCAAGAGAGGAGGTGGCATCTAAGCAGGGGGACCATGTCGTGGATGGCGGAAGTACAACTGATGTAGTAGATGAGAAGATTTTGCTTCGTAAAGAACGGCCAGTAAGGGTCGACCATGATGAAGTACATGGCCATGATGACCATGCAGCTTTTGAAAAGGAGACCACGGGGTTGAAGATAACAGCCTCCAAGAGCGATGGCGGATCATCTTCTATTGGCATCACAATGTGCGCGGTAGACCTGGGAAATATGTCAGCACACTCGGATGAAGATCACCATGATGAAGTGTGAGAAGGTGAGGACGAGATCCGAGGGACTCATGCAGCAAGAGAAAGATTACAACTGCTTTGAGAAAGATTACGACTCACGCATTTGAGAAGATTACAATTGCTGGTGCAGCATTCGCAGGCGCAGCTGCAACACACTCATGATAAGCACTTGGTTTGATGTAGTATTTAGATTAAATTTTGATAGCAAATGCAAAACATAACCTCCGAAGGAAAACTTACACATGAATTTACCGTACGCAAGGAACAACGTCAAAACAATTTGAATCTACTCGTTTTTACGTCGTTCTATTTAAAATGAACAACTGCAATTTTCTGCTGATTATACCATAGTATTGAAAGAACTTGAACTACTTGAAGTAGACCTTCCGTACGTCCGCTGGAGACGTAGTAAACCTTTCGCTTTACAGAACCTCTTCTGCAACAGCAATGAACCAGAAATCACTACACATGCATAGTTCGGCTTCTTTTGATCCGAAAGTGTGAGATGCAAATCGTACAACAGGAGGAGCATGTTACTTGTTTCCATCTTGGGCCTGTGCGTGTGTGGTACGGCTCTTCGTCGTCGACATTAATGTCTCTTGTTCAATAACCGCTCTTGGTACAGCACCTACACCAGAATAAGTGAAAAGCTGACTACACAAGCAGTTATATCTAATTACTGTGGTTCTGCTTCTTCTCGGATACAACTCTCGGCTTTCTTATTTGTCGTCACACTTATAAGAACCAACAGTCGTGAAGATGCTTGTCCCTATTAAAGGCGAACAGGTTATGTAAGAAAGTAGAGCAAGTACAACCGATTTTCCTTCAGGAGGCAGCAGCTGCTGTATCTATTAGATACGTGAGTATTCAACACAAAGCAGTCCAACGAAACTACGTAGCTTCATCATCCAAAAAAATGTCATCTTCTTGGTGCACGAGTCTCCAGCGCTCAATATCAGTTGCGTGTCGCGTCGGGCCACCAGTGGTAATGATCAAGGACCAAGTTGGGTGCATATCCTTCGTTCGCGGGGAATCCATGTCGCCGTTACTCAATCCGCCGAAAGAGTTCCGTTTTACAACAACTTCTGAGTCATCAAGTTCAAGAACAGGCAATACTACACTCTCTGGAGGTGGAGGATCGCCAGAGGCGATTGCGGTAGAGGTGGAGGACATAAAACCCAGTGATCAGAATTTTCTAAAAACTGCCTACAAGAATTAAGGGTATATTAAAGGTGCTCCTGTTATAGCGTTCGTTTTGCCCACTTTCCGAAGGAGGAAAGGCATATCGAACACCATTCAACACGAACACCATTCAACAACCTACCTATGCTAAAAGAAGGCCCAGGACTTGCTTTCTCGTATCCCACGTCTCTTCGATGATATAGTCGTGGTCATGCGGGACGCGAGCCCACGAGTCGGAGATCTAGTAATCGCGAAGGAGCCTTACCGAAGTGGACCTTGGGATAGGAAGATTGTCAAACGCCTCGTCAAAATCGGAGGTGATGGTGGCTGTGGGACATCACACTTCATGAACAGTTGTGTGCAGCCAATGCCATTGCCAAGTACAATTTCTAGTACAAATACAGATACAAATACAGATACAAATATGAATTGTCCAGCAAGCAGTACGAGAACAGGTGAAACTAGAACAGATTATGGACGAGATCATGATCCCGAGAGGACAAGCGGAATCCGCGACCACCAAGAGGAACGGCCAAAAAATAAGTATGTTGATCGGGGAGTTTTGCCTCACGTGCCAGTGGGAAGAGCATGGCTTCTAGGAGATAACGCAGCAGCCTCGCGGGATAGTCGACAGTATGGCGCGGTGCCACTTCCTTTGATTCAAGGCGTAGCAGTATTAAGGGTGTGGCCACCATGGCGCCAACAATGGCTTCTCGATGAAGAAGGGAATACTGTGATATCTTGAAATACTGTAACAGCTGTTATTGCAATTGAAGAAGGGAATACAGTGGAATTTTCAAATACAGTATAAGTGTTTCTGTTGTTGAAAGCATATCATTGTCGAACGAGATGTCCTCGTGATGAGTTTTGCGAATCTTTATCTTCTGGTGCTGAAAAAATAGAAATGAAAGTCATCGTCCTAGTACTCGAACACGTTAGGAGGTGGAGGTTAATATTATCCTCTTCAGAAGCGGAAAACGACTCGAGAGGTAGTTGTAGAATTCCTGTTCTTCGCTTTCGTCGAGATACCAGTTGCATCTGCTTGAAATGTCAGGATCCCTCCTGAAGATGTGAAAAAAAGTGAGAAATTCGTGAAGATTCCTGACACGACATGATTTCTGGCGAGAGAAGATGCTGTCAACCGCAAGCAAGGAACAACGGCTTTCAAATCAATCGCACACGCTTTCAAAACAATGAAAGGTGCTAGTATATCCCGTGAAATAATGGGTACATCACATAGATGTAACAATTGACAACTTTGACATTCTTGCAATGATTCTTCTTTTGAGAAAAAAACTTCAAGAATGATGATCCATGATCCTTTTCGTTGATGCTCCTTTCTTCGGAAGCAGTTGTAAAGCAATTTCGTCAACAATGCCAAACAAGTTGTAAAATTGTGAAGTACTTAATATATCCATCCCACTCTCTCAAACCCAACCCTTTCCAGGCGAGTCATTTCATGCTTGTGAAGCTTAATATGTGCAGAAACCTATACTCGCTTAGAAAGACTTTTATTATATATGTGCCAGGGATGGACAGGGAGGCCCCCCGGAAGACCTGGCGAGCGCGCTGTAGACCGCAGACCTAAACCCCCCCCCCTTCCCCCCTACTGAGTGGCTCGCTCCTATGCGTGACGCGCGCGACGCGTCCCGCTTTATAGCTGAGCTCGACGGCGCTGCCCGGCAGCGGCCTCATGATCTGAGGCAAATCAGTGGACGATCTCACGACCTGAGACAAATCCGCCAGCGGCCTTATGATCTGAGACAAATCCGCGGGCGGCCTTATGTTATGGTCGGAGACAAGGATCCGAAACCTAACCAGCGGGCGACCTTATGACCTGAGGCAAATCCGTGGGCGGCCTTATGACCTGAGGCAAATTTGTGGGCGGCCTTATGATCTGAGGCAAATCCGTGGGCAGCCTTATGATAGATCTGAGGCAGATCTGTGGCCGGCCTTATGGTCTGAGGCAAATCCATGGACGGCCTTAGGATCGGAGGCAAATCCGTGGACGGCCGTAGGATCTGAGGCAAATGCGTGGGCGGCCTTATGACCTGCGGCAAATCTGCGGGCGGCCTTTTGATCTGAGCCAAGTCCGTCGATCCATTGGCGGCCTTAGTTATGACCTGAGACAAGTCCGCGGGGGGCCTTATGAATATGGTCTGAGGCAATTCATGGGCAGCCTGATGCCTCTCCGCGTAAGTTGGGCCACTCTAGAGCATGCGCACGCGCCACACCCTCACGCGCCTCGCTATTAATCTCACGCTGCGTCACGCTCCTCAGCGCGTCACGCTCCTCAGCGCGTCACGCCGTCACGCGTCACGCGAATGCTCCCTCGCGTGTCACGCTCCTCAGGTGGAACAGGGTTCCACGGAGGCCCCCCCTGTGGATGGAGCGGTGGCGGCGTTGGCGCGCCCTTTTTTCCGCGGTGGTGACGTGTAAGGATTCTCGGAGGCGAAGGCCTCAAAAGGCTGGCGGGCTGAAGTCCGCTGGCGGCTTTCCGCGTGTACCCTACAGGCGTCCTGGCTCTTGGACCTTGTTAGGGGGACGGCCTTCGGGGGCAGGAGGCCGCCGAAGGCGGCCACGGTCGCGAGGCCTGGCCCCTTTGGCCCTCATCCCCACAATTGGTGGCAGCGTCAGCCGCCACCAAGCGCCCGGGGGGTTGAGGACCAAAGGCGAGGAGGGTTGGGGGCGGCAAGGCGTGCTTGCTTGGGTTCTGTCGGATGCATGCACCACGGCGAAAGTCAAGCTAGCCTTTCCACCTGCTGCCCTCGGAGGCCTTCCACCCCCCAAGAAACTCCCCCAGTGAGGAGCCCGCACGCGGGAGGTCTGTCGGGTACATGCAGCACGGCATGGGAGGCTTTTAGGGTACATGCAACACGGCAAGGGGGTCCAGCCTTGCCACTTTTGCCACCTTCGGAAGCCTTCCACCCCCGGCCTTCGGTGCTTCAACGGCCTCAGGGATGGGGGTTCTGCAGGGTCCAGCCCCAGGCAAGAAGCGGGAAGTCCCTCGCTCGGGCTAGAGGCCCCCCCCTCAAAAAGTTGAACCGGGGGGGCTTCGGCCTTGAGCCTTGGGAAATAGATAACCTTGGAGAGCCAAAGAGCCTACTCCACCGCCTCCCTCCCTGATACTACATATAACATCATCAGGGAAATGACCTTACGCAGCTTGTCGAATACATAGATTTGCGTCGTCAGATACTAACACACAGACAAAACTACTCCGGAAAGCTGTTGTTGTCGTAAGAACTGAGGCGTAATTGCTGTACACGGTTACGATCCATCTGGTATTTACAGCTGCTACTTGTTTCAGCACACACTCGCCCTCTATTGAATACGAAATAGAGGTCTTAAATTATCTGAATCCTCGAGAAAATTCATACGAAGTATCTGTAAGGTTACATAGATAAGTAGAATAAGATAAGAGGACTAATAAAGGCTCCGTTAGGTCGATAGAATTGTATGAACCTAGGATTTTTAAAAAAGGGATTAATCCTCCATGAGGTGACATATCAGAAGTGCCTCGTGGTCCTGCTCCTCGTAATTTCGTCGTGGTCTTGTGTGTGTGTTCTACGTGGTACTTTTTTGGTTCCAGCACCGACTTACTGCCTGTCGTCGATCGTCGTTTGCTATGTAGTCGCTTGATGATCATGAAGAATCACAGATATAGTCTCTCTTTTTTTTTCGTAGGGGGGTAGCGTGACTGAATGAAAGAATGAATTTTCACTGAAGACTGAACCTCCTATCATATTTTATACAGCAGCTGCGGAGCTCTACTACTACTCCTACTACTATTACTACTACTAGTACAATTACAATTGGAAAGGGCTAGATGTGCTTTGTTGTATCTTAAATAGACGATGATCAGCAAAAAACATATTGTATGGGTCAGTAGTACATGTAAAAAATTGACTGCGCTGCCTCTTTTGTTGACGTTTTTAGACAATCATAGAGCAGATGATCTTGTGACACCAGGTGGTCTTGTCGCAATCAACTTCGTCCCTCCCTGGCCCCTTGTTTCTCGTCCCTCATGCTCTCCATGGTGTTTTCGATTGAGTCATTGGGATGTGTTGTAGTTTTTTTTCTAAAATTTGCAATGCATGTAGCTACTACATCAAACGCATTGTCGCAACGGATGAATCAGGCAGCTTAGGTTGCCGCGTGATTCGTCAATGAGTGAATGAATGAAAATAGCTGTCTTGATTAGGTAAATGTCATCAAGAGGGGACGTAATCAGGTGCCATATGGTGCTGGTCCAGGAATGGTGGTGAAGTGACGTGCTGGTGAAGGTAGCAGTTTAAGAAAAACAAAATATGTAAAAGAACTGAAGAATACACCCTTCAGGCGCAGGGCTGAGGCCACTCTTCTAGCAGCTCCAGACTACAAAAAAAGAAGTGAGGCAGAAGCCAATCTAAATCTAAATCGGTTATAGGGACAAAGGACAGATCCTCTGTCGTAGGGACAAGGGACAAGGATAGACATAGATCTAGGTCCTAGGTCATAAGGGTTCCTTCATTGTTCATCAGAGCAGAACTATACGGGCTTGTAGTACTAAAAGCAGTATTTTTTATAGTTCATGTTCAACTTGGTGGACACCATAATTTCGACCACCTCATTTTTTTCTACCTAGACCAACAATCCTTGTCCTTGTACGTGTTGTGGTAGGACGGTGTATCTATACGTGTAGTGTACTTTGTTTTCCACATCATATGCTGCATCCGACGAACGTACGAAGGAACGGCTGTGGATGTTGCATATTTTGGAAGCCTTACATCATACATGCTTGCATTTTAGGATGAAAAAAGCTCCGGAACGAATGAAGAGCATATTGGGCAGGTACAGACAACAACCAACACTGTAAGAAAAGTAAAACTAATAGAACACAAAAAGTCCTCCCAACGATGAAAAATATAATCGTTGTTAGGACAGGAGTTTCCTGCTCGAGCAACTCTTAGGAGACTCTTTTTTTATCTATGACGCGTCTATTTCATTTTTTCTATCGAAATTGTACTATCTTGATGAGCATGACAAACCGGTTGGTTTTTCCTCGCCTTAGCATCTTCTAAAATATTATTTTAACGAGCACCAGCATAAGTATGAGAAGCAAGATTATATAAGATTCTACTACAACTCACAATGAAGAAAGTACTAGAATTATAGTACTCAGAAGACGAAGAAAAGAACAACGAAAAGATGGATGGTACTACAGAAGGGCCTACTCCTGGTCTAGCGGCGGACCAACATCAAGGAGGTCCTTCGCACCAGGTCGCGGGAGTAGGACCAGGAGGAGGATTTAGCCAAGATGCTAACATGATGTTAGACGACCACAACGGGGTGATGGGAGATGAACACGCGCCATTTTTGTATCCTGAAAACTACGACGGGTTAGGCTCAGAGGAACATCCGCTTCTGCACCCTTTGTTAAGGCTTGAGGAAATCCATCTTTCCAGACAACATCTTTGCCCCGTTATTTCTGAAGGGATCGGGAAGCGGGTACTATGGAGATGCTCATCGGGATGGGTTTCTGCAAGTTCTAACTCTACATGCTTTCACATGCCTAACGTCCACATGGGGGAATCTTCGAAGTTTCAAGGAGTATCCAGGAGACTGGGAAATGATATTATGCACGACTGGACTTCGAATCGTCCGTTTATCGTAGAGAACAAGTTAGTATAAAATATCTATTAGTAAGTAGTAGATTATCTATTAGTAAGAAGTATCACGGGCTAGCGCAGGGATGACGACATCCCTGCGCTGCTGTCAAGTTTATTAAGGTGGCCCGCCTTGTCTCGTGTGAGTCGAAGAACCCGGCGAAGCCTATAGATAGCACGGAAGAGCCAAAACCCACACAAGCAAAAGACGAACCACGCCGGCGGAACATCCGAGGCCAATGAAGCGACGAGGCGGACGCGCATCGCGCAGGCCCAAGAACGAACTGCAAAAGAGGAAAAGGGCCACGGACCGCCAACGCCAAGACAAACAAAGGAGGCGGGGGAGAAAAGGACGACGAAAGGACTGGACCTAAGACAGGGAAAGCCGACGGCCATAGGGAAGGACACAGGGGGCGCTGAAAATGCCGCAAAACGGGCAGACCACCGGCGCAGATACCGGCGGAGGGCAAGGGCTTGGGGACGGGAGTGGGAGATGAAAAAGCTGGGCAGGGCGATGACACAGATGGCAAAGCAAGCAGGGCGGGGGAGCCCGCCGCCGCCCAGCCATAGGCAGCGCAAATAGATAAGCCCAAGCCAACGGGGGCGGGCCGCGCGTGAGAACATGGACGCACCCACCAAAAACCACGAAAGCGAAGGAGCAGAAGGCAGGCGCAAGAGATGGGAGGGCTTTTAGGAGAAACGAGCCAGCGCCACGCAATACATACCCGGCCAGATAACGACTGAGGCAAACGGCGAAGATAACCAGAAGGCCAAGCCGGCTTGCTTTAGAGCCCGGCAAATCCCCCGCGCCCCCCGGCCCGGTAGGTGCAGCGCGTGCGCAGGGGGGCGACCGAATGAGAAGACATGAACCACCGAGAGAGCGAAGCAAACGACACCCCAACCACTCACTCCAGCCGGCGCGGGCCGCTTCGTTTTCTGTGTGATTGTGCGCCACGCACTGCGCCCGCCCTCGCGCGCTTTCTGGTGTTGTGAGCGTGGGCGCCGCTGGGGGAGGTGCGTAAGTAGAGACGCAGGCGCACCCGCCCGGGAACGCGTGAAGACAGCGCGGAGCTTGTGTCTTGTTGTTTGAGGCCATGAGCCTCCCCGCCCCGCGCTTTGTTTGTGTCTCATCGCGCAGCACTTTCATACGCGCGGCTTGCGCAGCGTGGCGCCACGTGTTCGGCATGATGTATGCACCGGGCGGCATCTGAGCTGCCTCACCGCCAAACAAAGGGAGCACCAGGAGCATACTGCCGCCCCCGCTTGCGCAGCCCTGGGTGTAGCACATTTCTGGCCCTGTGTCTTTTGTTCGGTGCGTGTTGTCTGCTCGTGTTTGCTGGGCCTTTGCTGACTTCTCTTCGCTTTCCAGCATGATGAAGAACAAGAGAGCGGAGCGGAAGGCAACGGGCAAGAGGTGAAAACCGCAGCGGCGAAGGGCATGGCAAAGCCCTCGGGCCGGCGGATGGCGAATGTCATGCGTCAAGAATGAACGAAAGGAGGAAAGGGTGTTCGCCGGGGTCGGCCTCGAAGGAGCAAAGGGCGCAGGGCATGGCCCTCGCAACAACTTCAAGAGGGAAGCCAGCGGGCTGCCCTTTGTGGTTATCAAAGAGACACAAGAGGGGTGAGGTTTAAGGCTGCCACCCTGTTGCTCGTCTATGTCTTTTCTGCTGTGACTCTCTCAGCGCGTCAGCCTCGGCACTTCATACGAAACAGAAAAATTTTTTCTGTTATCTTATCGGAAACGCCTGCGCTGCAAGAGGTGCAGGGCATGCTCGTCATGAAAAAAATATTTTCGCATGTCAAAAACGACCAAATTTAACAAAGGCACCGACGGACTCTGACAAAGATAAATGTTAGAAAAAGATGGCTGACAGATGTAACGACTTTTTGCATCGTTTTCTCTCTTTGTCGCTTTCTTCGTTTAGTCCCATTGGCATGAGCATAAAATAGAACAACGTCTTGAGTCCGTTTCGTGTCCGTCTTTTTGTGCAAAGAAAAGTCAGCCTAACGGGCAAAGGAAGCACATGTTTTGAACATGCGAAACTTGATATAGCTATACGATAGTTATCAAATATCTATTATACAAGCTTGTAGTGAAGATGAATCAATAGGGATTCTTGTTTACAGTTCTTAGCGTTGATGTTGCGTCTGCAGTAATTATAGTTTAAGAGAACTGTACCCACTCCGCCTCCTTCTAGATTTATTAGCGGTATAACTTGTGATCACCATCACGCAGCCAGTAGGCACAAAGGACTGCAGTGCTGCTTCTTATAGTCAGTACTCCCTTCTTATAATTAGACTAAGTACACACTGCAGTACTTCTTCTCCCTCATCTAATATTCAAGCAGCTTGGGATTGCGAATTTCGGTCGAGTCTACCTCTACAAGCATGTGCCAACGGGTGAAAACATGGTCGTGAAGCGGATGGCTACAGACGAACGAAACGCAGACGGACACATAGCTAAAAATGGAGTTTTAGAGAGGTACTACACTGTGGCACAGTACTAACTTCTAGTGAGGCTTTGATGATCTTCTAATGGACAACTGAGTCATCATCTAATGGACAACTACTCAATCATGTGCTCAATATTAGATATAGCTCCTTTCTCTCGTCAACATAGCAACGACCAAGGTATACGTACAAGGGCGAAGGGGAGAATCCAGTGATAGAAATCGGGGCTTACACGTACATAAGCTTTGGGCGCAACGTGGAAGAAAAGTTTGCATTGATGACGCAAATGTTTGGCGGAGAAAGCAAGAGCGCGAAGAGTACAAATTTAAGGGTTAATTTAAGTGTATTGAAAAGGTGTTCCACCTGTTTTTACCTCCGTTTCTTTTGCCTCTCTCCCTTATGAAGAGAAAGGCAGAACAAACGGGAAACAGAAACACCAAAAGGCTACCTCTAGGTACACCAGCTCCCGAAGGCGAAGGTCCCGGAGATAATGCGGAATGCCTGGCAGATGTTCTCGGCTTTAGTCCCGATGTATCTGCGTCGCCGCGTGCGGGTTCCTGCATTTTTAGAGACGTAGTTCGACAGTATGAGACCAATTGTCCACCAACCCCGCGCGCTGCGAATGATCTGGCAGCTGGTTATAACAAGGCCTTTGTAGAAGTAGAACAAGTAGAATCAGCAGATGATCCAGCAAAAAGTAAGCGACTCAGTATAGCAAGCGGAGAAACGGATGTACAGTCGACCCTTATGGCTAGTAGCCTTCGTAACAAGTACTTAAGAAGATTCTTCAGCTGTTCCTGTTCCTTTATTCAAGAACATTGCTAGAATTTTGATTTTCTCAAGATGAGGAACAAGGATCGTGAACAAGGACACTGACTTTTTGTTGAGTTCTCTGAGACTGAGACCTTCTTCTAATACTCGTGAACCTGGCACATCGACTGGGAAAGAAAATGCCTACACGGCGTCCATCACCACGGGGCCATCAGAGGAGAATCCAGTCCCTGGCGCCGTTGTACCTCCAGGATATCCGCAAACAAGCGCTGTAGGCGTCGACGGTCATGAACGACAATCACTGCAGTCAGGCTCTGCGTTCTCGCAGCAAGGTGGCAGTTCGAGTTCCAGCTTCGATCCTGCAGCAGCTGTAGGAGGTGTAGGCGGAGTGTCACAGATCGCTTCTAGAAAGATTTTTGAGGTTCTCACTTACACTTCTAATTCATTTTTCACTTCTGCATCCCTGAAGAATGTGCCCAAACGTTAAGCAGGAGTGTGAAAAGCTGAGAGTGAATATCGCAGTAGAAACAGCAAGGGAGGCAGGTAAGGAGCCAAGATTGGGCTGCTGTTTCTACAGGTTCCCTGAAAAGTATATCCCATATCCTTACTATGTTTATCTCAGTAATCCTCTTGTAGCTGCTACGTGGTTCGAGTGAGTGAATGAATGAATTGATTTCATAATTCTTCACGGGTGCAGCAGTTCCAAGGAAGATGAATTATGGAGAGGTCCTCTAATGTTTCTTTTACTCAACACGAAAGGTGTCCATATATCCTTTCCCTCAGAGGCGTGCTCATGGACACGCATCATGTCTATGTTCTCACTGAGCCCTGCGCCCGAGGAGAGCTTTTTGAGATGGTCTCACACGCCAAACGCTTATCATTAAGGCTCAAAGCAATTCATTTCTCCGTGTCGTTCTTTACTGTTTCCTTCTTAGGATGTTGGGAGAATGAACGTAAGAAATGAATTGTTTTGCGCTCTAATATCAGAGGACTTAACGAGAACCTATATGCGGCAGATCTGCACGGCAGTGTCGTGGCTCCATCAAAGAGGGATAGGCCACCGAGACATATCGCTAGAAAACATACTGCTCACATTAAGGCTACCGCATGTGCATCCTCAGCGTGATCCTTGGCTAGTTAGAATCCACTTGATCTTGAATTTGAAATATAGAAGAAATTTTTTTGAATTTGGATTCCCTTGGAAGGGATGCAATAAACGCGGTAGCTCTAATGAGAGGCGAGCCAGACGATCGATGCATTAGGCTCATGGATTTCGGCATGGCGTGCAACTTGTATAGGGAGAAGAACACAGCTAGGGACTTCGAGGGCGACTTGACAGGCAGAAGAGATGCATCCACCTCCACATGGTCAGAAACAAGAGGGAAATATCCTATGGCCGCGAGTATGGACATGGATACCCTTTGATACTTGTACATGGCGATAAGTAGGATAGGCACTTTCTACTACTTGTACAACATGTATTTTGTAGTGCATGTCTACTTAGAAGGTACAGGGAGGCTGAAAGGCCTCCATAACGTTAGACAAGACGTACTAGAACGAGGTATCACCTTCACATGACATCAAATGTTACAACAAGATCATTATACCCCCGACCGCCCCGCAGATCGATTCTAGCAAGCTTCTTTAACTCAAGCGCTTAAATATCAACAATTTTCATTTTGTTGATCAACAGAATCATGCTTGTTTCTTGTTTCCTTTCCTCTTCTAAGGCTTACCTGTTGTCTTCCATCGCTGGCGGAACCTATGACGGCTCAAGTGGCAAGGGCATAGTAGCTTGTAGACCAGAGTGGGAAGACGCCTTCTACACTGCGAGCGTCGGCAAGGACCTCTATCGACCGCCAGAATTGTATCACCAACACTCAGCTCAGAGTCAGGGACCCGATGTGCCACAGAAGCCAGGTTATCGAGTAGCACCTGTCGACGTCTTTTGTGTGGGTGTGTGCTTCTTCATGATGCTGACCGGAAAACCATTGTGGAAACGCTGCACGCTTAGTGATAAGGTAACAAAAATACCTTTCATCTTTAGAATAGTATTTGAATGATGTGAAAAGTGCTTGAGTGAAAAGTATGAGTGTCGCCTTCTGTCCTGCAAACTCTGACGAGGTAAGCGCTCACTTTCGAAATAGAGGAGGGACAGACCATGGCGAGTTTTCTAAGTCGCTTAACTTTACTAGCCTCCACAAGCTTCGCGGAAGAAGCTGACACGCTGCCGGTGGGGTAGGCGGGGAGTTTTGTGGCGGTGATCAGTGGGGTGATTCCTATAGGTTGATAAGATAGAGTTTGAAGATAGATTGATAAGATAGGTCAACAATATAGCTTAATACTAGCTTGGAGCGTCCGATAACATCCCTCCCACTAGGATGCCCCACCTCCCCAAAATAAGAAACTAAGCACGGCAAAGATGTAAGCGATATGCGTTCTCAAATTTCGAAAATTTTCCACGTTTTGCCATCGTTTGAGGATTGGGCCTCGTGCGTTTGAAGTCAAGGGCTAAGATCCCGAAACTTTTTGACTTTAAGCCGTTCCGCTGAAATTCAACTTCTTGGATTTGCGTTCTTCAAATTTCGAAAATTCTCCGCGTTTTATGGTCGTTCTGGGATTGAATTTTGTGCGTTTGAAGCGCTAAAGTCCCAAAGTTTTTGAATTTCAGCCCTTTCCCTGCGATTCAGTTT
>CAJINU010000012.1:324702-349911 GCA_905178165.1 Amoebophrya sp. A25
TTCATGGGTTCATGGGTTCATGGGTTCATGGGTTCATGGGTTCATGGGTTCATGGGTTTGTTTGTTTTTGTGTCGGAGGTTTTGGGTTCGGGTGTTGGAGGTTTTGGGTTTGGGTGTTGGAGGTTGAGGTTTCCGACGGGATGTGTTTGCAAAGTTTTATTGCTCTTAATATTATAGATTTTTTTCTGCAATGTTTTAGAACTATCAACTTATAATACTTAAGCAGCTAAAAGCAAAAGATTCCATCTGACAATAATTAAGTAGCCTCCTCCTATAACAGGATCTTGCTCAGATTAGTTTTCCCCTTTCTCAGAGGTGTGCCGCAAATCTAGACTGGCTTTTTCCTTTTCATAGGGTTGGGGCTTAGGTCCAGCGGCGCTCAAAGCACTAAAATAAAGCAGCCGGTTAGTTTTTTCCTCTAGAGGATTAGCCCCCCCAGCAGTAGCATCTGAATGATGTGCCAGTCTGTGTTTTCGAGCAGTTCCAGCCTCAGCTTCAACCTTAAAGAACATCTTTCTTCACAATGAGTGAAACACGAAGAATGTTGCGACCAACTCATCAACTCCCAGGTCACTGCCTTCTTAGCAGACGGTGGAAGCAACGGCTTTGATGCGAATTGGAGTCGACTAGTGGACGGTTGGGGTTTTAGAGGAAAATTTACGGCGCACCCTAATTCATCTCACGAAGCATCCCGAAGCGGCTTTTCTTCAAGGGGAAACAAAAGGCACCCAGGATGCTTTTCAAGATGGACTAGGTTCGGCTCTTCTAACAAATTTAGCGAGGACGCGTTGGATTTGATCCCAAAAATGATCCACTTTGATCCGGATCGACGCTGGTCCATCGATCAGGTCTGTCAGCATCGATTCTTTCTAGCAGATGGAGGGCCGCCGTTTCCCTAGTAATCGTGTGTAAGAAAGTAGCGACTCTTCTTGGCAGATGGAGAAAGTCGCGATTCTTCTTAGATGTGGAAGCAGATGGAGTTGTGCGTTTCTCTTTCTGAAAGCAGCAAAGGGAGGGTGCTGGATGCTGCTAGGAGAAGATGGGCGCAGGAGTCCCTGCTTCTTAGGCCAGTACAATTACGTGTCCGTCTAAGGCCATTTTTATCTGAATCATGAACTAGATCTAGATTTTTGCTAGACACTTGTTGTATTAAAGAACACGACCACTTCTATTGTCTGATATTAAACGTTGACACTTTTTTTCTTCGTCACGTTGAGCAGTGTCCTATTTTTTCCAATATGCCTACAAGCAGAAACAACGCTTCAAATGAAGGAAGTATTTGCGCATCACAAAAGTTCATAGCAAGAAATTATACTGTTGTAGTATTTTCAATGCAACAGTGGAGAGGGTAATATTAGTTGATAATACTATACTTAGTATCAATGCACTGGAAAACCGTAGTTCGTGGTGTTGGTGGAGTCTGATGTGTCCGTTTGAGGTACACAACAAGTGCACAAGGCCACCACTTCATATTACATCGATGAACAAGAACATTAACATTTTTACATGATCAAAAACCAGAACGGTATATCACAACAAGTACTAAATTATCGCGTGGCGGTGTTCATGCTAATGCTAATGATTCCATACTATTCGATTACCACGGTTCATTCTACTTAGACGAAAAGCAGGGTTATTTCTGTAATACAGTGTTGTAAGCCGAAAAGTAGTCGAGAAATAGGTACTGTTTATTTCAGCGCTGTCGCTCTGATAAGGCTGAACTGAATTAGAAAGACTGGGATTATGGACCTCTTCCGTCCCTAAGGAAGGAAGTGCTCCACCCATAAAGGTTAGTTTCGGGACATCCTTTAGCATTATTTGTCATTAACTGCAGACTCTCGGGACGACGTCGTCCGTGTAGGATGGTAAGATTGACCATAGACCTAGACCTAGACGGACTCGGACTTGTGCCGCGAAAGCAGCTCGCTATAGTAGTGATATTAGCATTATTTCTAGTTGCCGCGCTCGAGGTGGCCACTTCGCGCGTCTGCTTCTAGAAATGCGTGCCTTCCGTGACGAGCTAGTAGAGAAAGTAGAAATACTCAGGACTGATTTAGTGCTGGTGGGTAGATCCTGCAGGATTCAGCTCCAAGACATTCGATCAACAGTACAAAGTGTGGACAGCGCTGCTGCAGATATCAAATCATATATGTACCAGGGAGGGAGGCCCCCCCCCTGTGGATGGATCTGTGGTGGACCACGCCAGAGGGGTCCAGCCTGGCCACCTTTGCGCGGTCTGTATGGTTGGCCACATGCAGCACGCCAAGGGGGTGGGTCCCGCCGTGCCTCCTCTGCCAGCTCTGTCGGGTACCGCAACACGCCAGAGGGCGCCAGCCTTGCCATCTTTGCCAGGTCTGTAGGGCACAGGCAACAAGGCAGCGGGGTCCCGCCTTGCCTCCTCTGCCAGCTCTGTCGGGTACCGCAATACGCCAGAGGGCGCCAGCTTTCTTTGCCATCTTTGCCAGGTCTGTAGGGTACAGGCAACAAGGCAGCGGGGCCGTGCCTTTGCCCCCTTTGCCAGGTCTGTAGGGTACATGCAACAAGGCGGGAAGGGGTCAGAAGTGGGCGCTTTGAGGCCTTCCTGCCCGGCAGCCACTCGAAAAGAGGGGCCGGGGCTGGCAGGCCCCCCCCTCAAGAAGTTAGATCGGGGGGGGGCCTCCAGCCCTGAGCCCTGGAACATACATAGACAACCCAGGAGAAATCAGAGAGAAGAGCTAAGGCCCTTGGTGGAACAAATAAGAAGCCAACTAGAATTATCAAGCTAAAGTGCAGCAGTCTGTCTTTGAGAGCCAACGCGTCGCCGTGTGGGGCGTTAGGCTTTTGAGCGAGCGCTTGATGTGCTTCCTCGAAGCCGCAGGCGGCGCAGCCGTAGACTGTGGGGACGGGTATAAGTCAACCTCAGCGGGCTTCATTTTAGACAGGCAGCTCTCTGCTGTGAAGTACAGCCAGTGACACAACGACTGGCAGAACTCTTATTGGCATCATTGGCAGCGTGTTGCCGTAGAATTCAAAGACCGCGCTATTGATCTCTTGGATTTTTTAAAGGAAGAGTGGCCCGTGAGGTTCGTGTTTGCGGAGGCAAAAGTGCTCGGAAGTACTCAAGATTATCAAGTAGTTGGTAGTAGAGCCTCGACAGCAGCGACAGAGCGGGCTTCTTCGCTTCAAGAAAGTTTCCGAAAGATGGGCCGCGCCCAGTCATGCTGCAGGGTCAGGGAAGATCTTGCAGGGCATGGCTGCGGTGCACTATCCTGGCCGAGATATCAGCAGCGAAAAACTTCTACCCGAAGGAGCGGATCACGTCGATACTTATGCAGTGGAGGAGCTTGCGGGGGAAGTGATTGGACTAGCTGGCGAGTTAACTTAGGCGAGAGAAAAGACGCGCTCCGTGGAAGGTTCCTGGACGACAGTCGGCAAAAAGTTGCCGACTGCGGGACTGACTGGGGAGAGGGTTAGGGGCAACGGGCGCCGCGAGCCCCGCCTTGCGTTGTGCGGAGAATGCACTTCAGCGCGGCGCCGTTGGTGGATGCATTGGCGCACCCCAGCAAAGGCGAGCCTCTGTTCGCGCCTCATTGGGAGGCGCGGGCGCGGTCGGATGAGCGCGCTAATTCTACACCCATGGGGCGGAGTTCACACGCAGAGCGGACGCGGAGCGGAGCAGATCGGACGGCGCGGGCGGGGTGCCGGCGCACGGGCCAAAGCGCCCGCGCGTAGGCCGCTGGGGGGCCAACGCGCCCTCTGGCGGTGCGATGGGCAGGCGCGTGGCGCCCAGTGGGGGGCGCGGGGGAGCCCGGAACTACCCCGGCGCGGGGTAGAAATCTCTGCGCCGGGGTGGCGCTTGTGGCAGCTCCTTTTTCTTAACCTCAGGCCCGCTGAGAAGATCTAGCTTGGGCAGGGTCAGCCCTTTCCTCTCAAAAAAGTCCAGGGATCATTTCCTGTCTCTTTGCGTTGGAGTCGCTATCTAGAAAACTAGCGACTAGCAGCGCCCCCGCGCTCTGGTCTTTTCAATTCAAAAAACGGCCTCAAAATGACCTCCCCGAAAACTGTCGAGGACCTCGCGACCCACACAGAAAGAAACCGCGCAGGAGGCGAGGACGTCGACGAAAAGGGCAGAGCCCTTCCGAAACTGATCGGCGGGCCACTGTTTCGCGCCTCCATGGCAATGGCCACCCCATGGAGGCGCTGCTGAAGCAGCTGGCAGCCAGAAAAGACAGAGTATGGCGGGAGGGTCATTCCCTGCGCAAACGTCCAGGACTGAACTGCAGCGCCTTTGCAGATGGTCGGCGAACTTCATTAGGCGGAGTTTGTCGACACGGTCAAAAAAAGACCTGGAGGGCCCCCGCTGCATTGTGGAAGACGGAGCCCCGACAGAAGCGGGCAGCGCCTTGATTTGGTGCCGCCTGTAGCTGGGCAGCACGTGCCGCGGAGGACTGGCGGCGGAACCGTGGGCCTCTAAGTCTCTGACTAGCAAAGAGACTCTTGGAGCTGGCGCGAAACTCGCCGAAAAACGCAAGATCTGGGAGGAAGGTCCGTCTGCAGCTGGACCTGGCGGAAGTCCCGGCGCAGACCGCCAAAAAGGAGGCGGCCGCCCGCTACCTGATCGAGCGCACCTACCAGCAAAGAGGTGCTCGGCGACTGGGACGCTCGGACGGCCAACATACCGCGGGCGTCGGTCCGCAAACAGAGCGCGCGAGGAGGAGGGCCGAAAGCTCCTCGAAAAAGAGGAGAAGCAACGCCAGGCGATCTGCGACGCCACAAAGAAGATAGAAGGAGGCAGGGCGAGGACTCTGCTGACTTCGCCGACGAGCTTAGTTTAAGTCGTTCGCAAAAAAGACCGCGAAGTCGATCCATCGATCGTGACGGCTTTGAACAGCAGCGGAGAGGACGAAGCGCGCTCCTATGATGACACGCGCCCGCCCGGCCAGGGCCAGCGAAGGAGAAAAACCCCTCGTCTACCGGCGCGCCAACGGCGTGGAAAAGAGGACGGGGGTCAAGGTGGCCTGGCCATCCGTCTTGGCAGTCGGGGCGAAAGTCGCGGAGGCGCAGGAGCAGCCCAGGCGCTGCTTCTTCGCAAACGGAGGAAAAGCCTCGAAGCAGGCTAGCCACGTGCTAGACGCGTTATTAAAACATGTGGAAAAGGAAAAGCGCGGCTTCTGCCCCGTCTTCGACGTGGACGAAGGCAGCGCCCTGAACTAACATAACGTTGCAGAGAGAAGCTCCCATGAAATGGATCGCCGAAAGTTGCCGAAAGTCTCCGAAAGTTCATCTGGCAAATGTTGCTCTGATAGATTAGGCAAAGCCAGTAGCGTGACGACGGCGGCGGCTGTCCGTCAGTCTGTTGGTCTCCCTTGGTCTTGGTTGCTTTGCTTCAAGCAGTGAGCTGGGGCCCCGTCCTTCTTGTTTAGCTTGTTCCCTCTGCACTCAGCCACCCCCTTCCTTTCATTGGTTCCTCCTCCTTCCTTCGTTCCTTACTACACACACAAAGACACCTGGCAGCCAAGCCCGCTGCCTGGCGCGCTGGCTTGGCTTCTTTCTTGCTTGCTTCCTCTCTCTCTCTCTCTCTCTGACTGCCCCCCCAGTCAGTCTGGTCTGTGTCTGTCCGTCAGTCTGTCTCCCGTTCTCTCTCACTCTGGAGCCAGCTCCCTGCATGCCTTCCATCCATCCTCCGCCCGTCGCTCGCTCTCTCTGTCTCTGTTTCTTTGTGTCTCACTATGTGTGGCCCCTGTCTGACTTTCTTTCTCTCATTCTCCTCCCTGCTCGCTTCTATCTTCTTCTCCTTCGTTCTCTTCCTTGCTCACCTCTGTCTCCCTCCGTTTTTGTTTCTGTCAGTCTTAGTCTGTTGCCTTGTTTCTTTGCTTCATTCGTTCGCTTCGTTCTCCCTCTCATGGCCGCGCGCGTCTCTGTAGTGCATCAGTCTAAGCAACCCACGCACCTGCGCGCCCCTCGGTCCATGCATCGACCCACCCACCCACTGCCTGGCGCACGCGGCCCGCCGATGGGCCCAGCCATGGAACGACCCGCGCGCCGGTCGGTCTAGGTAGCTAGGTGCCGCGCGTAGCTATGTACCTGATGAATCTGTCGGACCTATGAATGTAAATACATTCATGGCCTAGAATCTACCGGATAGCTAGCCAGATTGATCTACGCGCGAGGGTGTCGAACTATGTATCTAGCAAACTATCTAAGTAACTAAGAGCGTGCGAAAGAGTGCAAGAACGAAAGTGAGGCAAGGAGGGGGGCGGCTAGTTTCCGTTACTTCGACGTGAGTGCGCGTCTCTGTGCGGGTGTATCTTTCTATGTAAGAGAGCGCGCGTCTGTCTGCGTTGCGGTCTCCCTGCCTGGCACCCGCTCGCGCTGTGTATCCAGCGGCCTTCCTGGCAGTTAGTCAGTGGGAGCGCGCTCTTGCTCGGCCTAGGTAGCTATTTGTGTATCTATGTGTCTATGAATGTAGGCGCGCGCCCATCCTTCCACCAGGCAGTCTACCCACCGGCCTATCAACCTCCCTGGCGGCGTGTGTAGGAGTCAGCGGCAGTGTGTGAATGAGTGTGCCTGTGAGTGTATCTAACTACGTGCGTGTGGGTGTGTGAATGAATCCACGGGCCAGCCTATGTATGTACGAACGAACCAACGCCCCAGACAGTAACTAAGAGACCACAAGCCTCCAAATTTTCTCAAAGTCCCCGTCGAAGAATGTTGCCCGTCAGTCTGCAGATTGATGCGACGGCAGAACTTTCTTCCACAATTTGACAAAAATGCAGCAGATATGTCAATCAAAAACCGCTCCGCCGTTTTTTGCCGAATATCGCCGATTATTTCCGTTCTTGTTTCTCCCGGTTCCTTAGCTCCGTTTATTTCCGTTTATTTCCGTTTCCTCCGAAAGTTGCCGAAAGTTTCCGAAAGTTGCCGAAAGTTTCCGAAAGTTGCCGAAAGTTTCCGAAAGTTGCCGAAAGTTTCCGCCTTTTTCCGTTAATCGTCGAGGAATATTTTCGGAAACTTTCGGCAACTTTCGGAAACTTTCGGAAACTTTCGGAAACTTTCGGCAACTTTCGGAGGAAACGGAAATAAACGGAAACAAACGGAGCGAAGGAACCGGGAGAAACAAGAACGGAAATAATCGGCGATATTCGGTAACTAAAGGAAAGTGAAAACACTTTCGGAAACTAACAGAGAGCCGCCGGCTTTTTCTTCGATCTCTCGACGCTGCAGCCCTACAGGTGAATGAGTGGGCACGTCGGTCCTTACTCGCGCGGACTCTAAGAAATCCAGACCCATGCATCCATGGGCAGGACGCGCCCGCTCTCTCATTCTATCTCTGCCGTACGCTCGTGGAGGCCTACAGTAGGCACGCGCACTGGCTCACACATAGACACGCACCATCTACGCACCCAGCCAAGCACTCACGCGCGCACGTAGCCACGTCCTATAGTGTACACAATTAGCCAGCGCCGACCTCTCTAGATATAGCAAGGGCGTGCTTCTGTATAGTTCTTTAACGTTGATAGATAGATACGCCCACGGATGCTAGGTAGTAGCTAGGTACGCACCCACCACAATGGGGCAGACAGTCTGACGCACTCCCCCACACACGCAACGGCGCCGCGGCCTTCGCCCCACCCTCTCACTCTGGCGCTCGCACGCGTGCATTGGGTACATAGGTGGGCGCGTATTCAATATCCTAGATAGCGGCACGCGTCTGCCTTCGTTCTCTCTTTTCCTGTCAGTCAGTCGGTCGGTCTATGCGTCTAATATGTGCGCACCTACTCACATGGATGCCATAGATACTTACGACATGCGTACACCCATGCGCTGTCTCTATGTCATAGGCTGGCGCGTAAGAGATAGACTCCTTGACTGAGTGGCGAGAGGGTGAGCGAGTGCGTGACTGACGGGCCGGGTGGGTGGGCGCGAGGGTGAGTCAGTGCATGTATGAACGCAGGAACCAACCAACGCGCGCGAGCGCGCGTCCATCCGTCGGCCCACTCAATCACCCGGCGCGCACTCTCTTCGTTCCTGTGAGTCAATGCATGGCCGACGTGTCTGCGTGACGAGTCACGCACTGAACGAAAGACGGCGCGCGTGCCTACCTACCTACCTACCTACCTACCTACGTAGGCACGCACCTACCTAGCTAGGTAGCTGCGTGCCTACCAACCTACTAGTACTACCTAGGTAGGTAGGCTGGTAGGCAGATTCATTGGCTGCCGCTGCTAGCTAGGTGCGCTACGAAAGTAAGTAGGTGCCAGCCTCGGCGCCTATGACATGTATCTGCGAGCGTATCAACCTGCCAGAGACTCAATAAACAGCGCGCGAGGCGGCTGAGTGAGCTGCTCTGTTTGTCTCGGACTAAGTTAGTTAAAAAAGTGGCTTGGTTGCTTCTTAGTTACTTTGTAAATAAATAGATAGCGGAGCACTTATATACTTACCTATGTATACTAAACCAACGAACGGAGCCTCGCTGTTAGTTAGCAGCGACTGAGCGCGTTGGTTCGTTGTGAGCGAGTCCATGCATGCACGCCATGGCATGCGTGCATCCATGCGCGCATCGATCGAAGCAACTCAGCGACCCCCCGAGGGAACAACTTACAGGCGCCACTAACTACGCCAGCGGGGGGCCCGCGTATGTATGAATCTGAGGACGCTTCACGGGAGGCGCTTTTATCGAGTGAGAGAAAGTCTGCCAGTTGAACTTTCGGAAACTTTCGGGAACTTTCGGCAAGGACCCTCATGGGCCTCCATTTTTGCAAATAACGGCGGGGCAGCATCTAAACCAGCAGGCGCTGGCGCTGCTGTTTGGCGCGTGCGCGTCGTCAGGCATCTGGGGCGAGGCTCAGGCGGGAAAGAACCAACCTAAAGCCTCAGGCTGCGCGGTGGTTGCAGGTTTCAACGGAGACAACCGGCAACGCGCAAGCAGCGCCTTCTAGAACCTGACCCGCAAGCAGGTCGTCGCCAGCGTCCCAGCGGACTACTGGGACGGATGTAATCTGGGCCAGTGCTGGGAAGCGCTGCGATCTTGAAGAAAAAGGTGCCTGCGGCTCTTTCTTTCTTTTCTATGCGTCCTAACTAAGTCGTAGCCCATACGATGCCTCCTGCTAGGTAAAAAAGTGAATGAGTGAATGAGTGAAGCTTAAATGTTAGACTTACACTTGATAACTGATGTGTAGCACTACTACTGTGACAAAGTAGTTACTTTTTTGATACCTACTTCGTTCCTTCCGCACGCGACGGACTAAGTGTGTCACCCTATCCCGTCCCTTCCACTTCCTGCTCTTTGAAGACCCCAAATTTGTCCTACACGACACCACGTACTATCTTGTAGGTACAACTACATGCACTAAGATGGCTACTGTCTATTTGTCGTCTTATGGATGGTTTGTTTTTGTAGGACTTCATACTAGGCGTATCTTCATCTTGTAACACTCTTCGAAGACTAACAGCTGTCGTGATGATTTTCAATCTGCATATTCATTGTCACATCGCAGGTCAATGTCCACCTCTTTGTATGAAGAGTCCACCTATTTAAACCTCCACAAAATACTGGCGGAACTTTCTGAGCCGAAGAAGTCTTCCTCGTGTACACTTCTTACACGACCTTAAGGTTTTTGTTGTTCACCTGAGGTTGGTCCTGCGAACATCAGTGCCTGGAAGCCGTGCCAAGAAAATCTGACGCTGCTTCCGAGAAGAAGAAAGTCCTCCAAGAATGATCCAAATATGAGTATTTTTTTCGATTTTTGTGACGCTAAGCCTAGTACCAGTGTGCTGCTTCGTCTATTTCTTGGGAAACGAAAACTACATCCAGATCGAGCGATCTTCTGAAAAAATTACTCCACTATCGTGCATGAAGACTTTCGTGATATGCAATACCTACAATCTTCTAGCACCTTTCATCTTTCTTCTTATTCCTTGACCTAATAGTTTGTGAGCTGGTCTCCTTGTTTTTAGTCACCGTCTAGTCCATTCACATTATTCCTTGACCTTTCTTCAGTTTCAGAAGCTTTGTTCATGAGAACGATGAAGTGGCTTCTAAGAAGTAGCTGTCCTGCTCTCAGCACTTCTCTCAGTCTCAAGATGAACCTCGGAGGTGGAGCCTTCCGACCTTTCGCGACGACTACTACTGCTACTAATATTAAGGGTAGGTTAAACGTGCTTTTGTTATACCGTTTGCTATGGCTCTCCTAGTCCTATGGGGGACAGCCGTAACAAGCGGGATAAACGAACACCAAAAAGCGACCTCTAATGCTACTACTACTACTACTGGCATCAGCACAGCCTCCAACATGCTCCAGCCGATGAAGGAAAAGGAGGTGCCCAACCGAGCAGGAGGACCCCTGCTCTTAATCTTAAGGCTCAGCTTTCATTGGTCTTGGTCATTGAGGGTGCTGACTGAGATCGAAGAGGCGACCTCCTGTTGAGAGTACTAGAACAGGGGAACAAAAGGAAGGGGAAACAAGTGGAGAGGTGTGGGGCCTTTCCCGTTCAGAGTCAGTGACCAACGACAACGACTGCTGGCCTTTAATAATCGGACCACCTGGAGGAGGCAAGGGGACAATAGCGAAGATGCTTCGAAAAGAATTTCCAGCTATCATCTTAAGGCGGGAGGTAACGATAAAAATTCAGCTTGATGTTCTTTCATGTTGAAGAGATCGATGAGCCCAGGATATGAACTATCGATTTATCGTGGGCTGCTCTAATTATAGGACCCTACATTTCAGCTGGGGATGCCCTGAGGGCTGCTTTGGAACTAGACGCTGACCGCAATAGTGCTGCTAGGGATGTAATGCGTAATGGAGGACTGCTGCCAGCTGAGACGGTGCACTCGATAGTGCTAGACAGACTGAACAATAACGAACAGGATGTCGTCGATGTTGCCAAACAAGAACATGTATGATGCTACTCATTGAGAACGAAGATTCGGGAATGTTCTCTAAGTAGTAAGATTGCAAAGGGGGTGGAATGACATTCCCCTATCGACATTCTCAATGAGTGGAAGTATTCAGAGCAGCAGGCTACGTTGCCCCTTTTAGACGGGTATCCTCGTACGACAGAACAAGCGGAATTCTTGGATAGAGATGGGTTAGAGCCGATTGGCGCGATCTTTCTTGACGTACCAGAAGACGAAATAGTAGAAAGGATATCTTCGCGACTTATACACGCACCAAGCGGACGGACTTATATTATGGGCTACTTGGTGTGGATCATAACGGTAAAAATCAGGATCATACGTCGATGAGAAATTAATATTAATGCTATGACGCCTGTAGGCAGTCTGCACTGAATTTTGTGCGAGATTAATTGTATTCCGTTGTATAGTTGCACTCGTCACGAAGGCGCCTTTCTGTGTCTTTATATTGTCATCATAGTGCCATCTACACCGTGGAGGATGTATCAACCCGTTCTGGAATCCTCCACGCGTAGAAAGAAGGACCAGGCGTTGTTAGCATCCCTCGCGCACGACCCGCGTCGACACGCCCCGTCCACATGCGTGAGCCACTGCAGGCTCGCGGTGATGGCAAGGTCGTGTCCGCGAGTTTGCGCGCGAACGTACGGCAGCCTCCAGACCTGCGGCTGGGAGTGTGGAGGAGGCGTTCGGGATCCTTCGACTTGTCCCTACCTGAGTCTTGCTTGCCCGCCGCCGCAGGCGCCTCGCCTAGCTGCCTCGTAGCCTGCTTCGGATTTATATTGTCATCACTACCTCCATCTCTAATCCCAACCCGTTCTGGAATCCTCCGCGCGTAGAAGGACTAGATGATGAGACTGGCGAGAAATTGACGCGTCGAGCGGACGATGACCCTACTGTCGTGCGCAACCGCCTACGACTCTTCCATTCTCAGACCTTTCGTCCACTTTGGGATTATTACTTAGCGAAAAACACTGGCAAAGTGAAGGAAGATCAACAGAGGAGAAATAATGCGGTCACTAAGAACAACATTACTTCTCCTTGTTGGGTCTTTTCTGGGGATTCTATTGCCGGAGGTGAAGAGCTTATCAGTAGCGGACGTCGGAGCGAAGCCATATTCCAAGAAATCAAAGGGAATGAAGAGCTGATGAAAATTCTCACATTGGGAGTTGATGGGCGGAAAAAACGACCTCTATTAACCGATGAAGCTAGAAGACAACGAACAATCGATATTCAATCAAAGCTTTAAGAAATATGAACATGAAGAAAAACTCGATGTTTCATGAATTTTGTTACGCGCCTGTGTGCACGTTGATGTTGTCGTTTCATCACCATCCTATCTCGATCGATGTTTCGGTCCTTGTTTCCATTAAGAAAAATACTCTCAGAATGAAACGTCTGTAGTTTTGCAGAGCTCTCTCGGACGGTTCCCGAGACCACGGAGCAGCAGTCATTTGCACTGTACTGAACAGTGTTCAACATGCAGTACATCGATCTTCAGGATATCGAGTTATTTCGAAGTGCCTTCTCTCTCCGAGAACTCGGCTTATGCTTCATCCATGTTTCAAAGGCGAGCTTCAAGATGCTTCAAGATGCAAGCATGGGAATGATCTTCACACTTCTAGGGTAGCGGATTTACTTACCTAAACAACGTCCTGGTGCTCTCCTGAGCAAGATGAAGGTTCATATTTTTGCAGTTTTGTCTTCGGTCAGCGTTGCAGCTGGCCTCCAGCTCTCCTCTGGTCATTCTAGTAACCCTCTCCCAAGTACTTCTACAGCACCAAGAACTCCTACTGCACAAATTCATCGAAGCGGTTCTTCCACCTCAGCACCACCGGTTATTTTTGCAGCACACCCAGTAGTCACACATAGAACTACTGCTTCTCAAGCATCTCCAACAACAGCGACATATTTGCACGGAAGTTCTTCTCCCGATCAAGGATGTCCCGGATATCAACACATAGTCAGCCCTCCCTATCCGCACTCTTATCAAGCGTCTACTGTTGTCCAAGCTCCTCGAGGCGTTCGATGTAGAAGTTGCCCTCCGGCTCCATCGCAAGATCAGGCACCACTTCTGCTGTCAGGAACAAGGGAGCATGCAACCCCCTTGACACCTCGACTACAGCCGCAACATCACTTTTCGGCCAGCGGACCACGTCAACAGCTGCAAGTTTTTGCTTCTATTAAGGGTACAAGAAATCCATCTTCACTCACTGTCATCTTGGTCCCGTTTCTAAAGGGAGAAGGAGACCCAAGATGCTGCTGAGGATGGATCTCCATCAGTTCTAATTCTAGTGTACAACAGCCACCTAGTGTCGGACCACGTCAACAGCAAGTTTTTGCTTCTAGTGTACAACAGCCAGCTAGTGTACAGCCAGCGGCGTCTAGTGCGACGGTAGATGATGTGCAAATACTTCTATCTGGTCAACGACCAAGAAGATTGCAACAGGTCGTTGATGACCAAACACACCATGACCAAACACACCTGGAAGAGGAGGATGAGTGTCTTTTTTGTCTCGAAAAGATCGAACAAGAAGAAGAACACCACAGGCACAGGAACCACAATTTTGCGCGAGCAGGAGGAGCACGAGGACGACCAGCATCTTTATTATTCCATTAAGGCTAGTAGACCGCTGGAGCTGGTAAAGCATAAGCATCCTCGTAATCGCTGTGGCTCTTGTATTTCTACTTTTCTACTTAAGGCCCCCAACAAGGATGATCCACCTCTGGGGGATGGGCCACGGCCAACGTGGCAGCTCTAATTCCATTGTCCTCACTGTGGCGCGACTGCTCATCGTGAGTGTCTTCTTCCTTGGCTCGTGCCTGCGATATCAACGAAGACAACTGCAGACTTTTCTCACGATGTACACCATACTCCAGGTGGAACGAGTATATCAGGACTGTCGTTGGGTAACACTGGCCGAAACTTCGAAAGCTCACATCGCTGTCCGAGGTGTACTAGAGCAGAAATATTACCTGTGGCTGGAAGAAGCCACTTTCATTCGTGTGGTAAGAACGGTAATGCTGTTCTTGGTACAACACCCATTAAGATGTTGAATAAAGAAGACGAGTCATTGTTTCTCGATGTTCTTAACCTAGGAACTGAATTGCTCAGTGGTGCGGAGAAAGCAGCAGTGTCGGATATGTCCAGACTCGGTGCTGCTTATAGTGCCTTTCGCCGTGCTGCGATCTGGTGGCGAGAAAAACTACAACCTTTGTTCGAGGAAACGAAGACAACGATACAAAAGGAGGAAGAGGAGAAGTTGAAAGAGGTCCTCGTAGAGATGAATGGGGGATCTTCCTTGTTAGTAGAACAAGAAACATCTTCATCAACACCGAGATCGGCAACGCTTTTTATACGAAGTAGATTGCTGTTGCCCGGTGGCAACTATTCTCCAGCGTCTCTGGTCGGTGGTGTGCCT
The DNA here is from genome assembly GCA_905178165.1 of Amoebophrya sp. A25. Taxonomy (NCBI): domain Eukaryota; class Dinophyceae; order Syndiniales; family Amoebophryaceae; genus Amoebophrya; species Amoebophrya sp. A25. The sequence goes on from CAJINU010000012.1 coordinate 339,016, forward strand.
CATTTCGCTTCCTCGTCAACAGGAGCACAACATCAATCGAACTATCTACTACAACCTCCACCTGTAGGGAATGTTCAAGCTGCGGCACCAGCACCACAGAATCGATTCCCTTCACCTGTTTCGTATTGCGGCACTACCACAACCAACATCAATGACAATTTAGTAACCAGTCCCAACATGATGAATGACATCAATTTAGTAAGAACCAGTCAAGAAGTTCTACTTTCCCGAACACTGCTTGTCACCGAAGGCAAGACGCGTACTAAGGTTGCATCACGTTTGGAAATTGGACCTGACGTCTTTGCGCGGTTGGCTTCGAAGTGTAGGTCTGAGATCGATCGCGCTTCGAGGACGCGAGGGCTACCATGCAAAAATCTATTTCAATTCATGGCTGACAATATTGAGTCTCCTGAACAGCAAGAGGAAGCAGAAGAGGAGGTGATCATGAGCAGTTGTGATTTAATTCCGTTTGTAGATCAAGCGACTGCACAGTCACTCTAGTTGAGATTATTCTTTGAGAATGCCCTTTCTCCAAACAGGTATATTTTGTTCAAAGAAACTTCTACCATGATCCGACTATGATCTCCTTTTAGCATTTCGACAGCTGCTTGTCTTTCATTTTCCTCATACTAGGTTCATGCCGGTCTCAGTCGTTCAGAGATGTTGGATATTTTTCTAGGACCTGACGTTGCAGACAAATTACCAGAAGTTTCGGATGGCACACTTGCAGAGCAGTCGATAGCGCGCTCTTTCGATGCCATCCTTCGAAGATTAAGGCTTACCTTAATTTATCTTAGAAGGCATCTTCAACGTGCTTTCAAGGGAAATGAAAATACTAGAAAGGTGCATTCGAAGATAAATTTGGTTACTTAAGCTCTAAGAAGAGTCTACGGGTTTTCGCTACTCGAAGCTGCGAGTCCAGACCTGCGTTCCCAGGTGACAGCAAGCTTGCAGACAATACTAGAAGAACAGGAAAAGAAACCAAAACTTCAGACTGCATCAGCTGCTCTTCAGGGTTTTTGTGGGAGTGGAGTTCTCTACTCAGCTGTTTCTGCATATCATGGTCATGGAGGAGCTGTAAAAGTAAATCCACCTACTAATTCTTCATCTGTACTAACAGGAACAACATCAAGAAGTAGCGCCTGCGCATGTCGTTCATCTTTTCCTCACCACCATCAGGAACACGTCCAGCTCCAGGTAGAGCAACTATGTCAAAAACAACTACAAAAGATAGAAAAACGAGTTGGAATAGCACTAGTGGAGCAGAAGATGCGATTAGTTAAGGCTCCCCCTAGTCCATCTCTATAGACATGCCTCAAGCATATGCGCCCCAATTCAAGGGAGAAGATACTGACGCATATGCTTGAGGGATTCCGCAGGGAAGATGAATAGGGGAGCGGTCTAAAGTAGAACTTGCGGAAAAATGGCTTATTCACGCGCCTGCTTGGAGAAAATATGTGGAAAATGGTGGCAGAGTAGGCAACAATGAGCAGTCAAAACTGCCGACGAAAATCGAAGACCGATCGAAAGTGTGGATGTTAAGACCCGAGATGTGAATGTTTGTATATTATTCAAAACTCGAGTGTGGAAGATGTTAAGACTCGAGATGTGAATACAAAAAGTACTCGAAAAGTGAAAATAAGGGAGTAGTTGCTAAACTTTATATGAAATGTGTGGATCCACCTCATCTTCTATACTGTGTCAAAAAATCAAATTTTTTTCGAGTTCGCCTACAAGAAAAATACATCTTGGGTTGCTGGCGTAAGGTGGGGCTTTTCTGTGCGTTAATAAAGGAAATAGAAGACGAGTCATTGCGTAATTTAGTGTGGCTACTCTAAGTAGTTACTCGCTTATTTCAGTTTATTTTATCGATTATAAGCCATTCGAAACTAAACTGAGACTGTAGTTCTTCAGAGATGACGCTCGTCTTTTCTTTATGACTTCTCATCTAATAATCATAGCATTCTCAATGGCTGCGAGGATGTCACGAGAAAAGCTTGCAAAAATAATGAAAAAACATAACCTGAGAGTCGCCCAAGGCAAAGGTGAACAGAAGGTGGAAATTATGAAAACGGATAGAACTTTTAGCATTGCACTCGTGGTGACGACTACGAGAAATTAATCTTCGAGAAAATCTCTTGCTCTAGTTTGCAAACTGTACGCAAGAGTTAGTACTTCTAGTACTCTGGTAATTATACATAGTATACAGTACATCCAAACCCAGAGTGATGGTTGTTACAACCCCGATATCCATATCTTCACGGCTACCCATTTTTGCTAAGTTCCACCATCAAGCATTCTCGTCCAAGACAAAAGAAGCACTACCACTAGCAGAAGACAGTGACGAGAAACAAATCTCGGTTAAGGGTACCGCTGGAGCATCCTCAGCGTCATCCTTGGCCTCTTTTTCAAGAGGAAAAAGGGCCCAGGGATGGACTCAGGGACGCGGCGCGGTAGCTCTAACTCGGAGATTACCGGAAGGGGCGACTCCTCACCGAATTTCGAAGAGCGACCTCAAGCGAGACAGAAGAAAATTAGTGTGAAGAGAAAGAAGAAGAAAAAATCACTCTGCCATCTCATCCGCGAAATGCTCTGCAGCTACCAGTAGCTTAATATGCTGGAAAATGAAGGTCCGTAAAAATAGAATTATATATAGGTTTAGTTCTTCTTCTCGTTCTTGAAGTCGAGCTCGAGCTAATTTGACGAGTTGTACCTGTTAATTCATGAGTGGTTTGCCTTATCTGTTCGTCTTGTTTTCACGACTGTTGATTCTTGCTTCAATGTAGAATTTCATTTATATACATCATGCAGCTAGTTCCAGTTTCTATTTCTTTTCAACAGAGAAGATCGATCCATATCACGGCAGTTTTCTATGTTTACATTAAAAGGTTGAGCTTGAGAATATAGATCTTCATAGTGGTGCTGAGTGAGGTTGTTCCTGAAGTAGCTTGCTACTTTCTGATGTGCTGGATCTGCGAAAGCGAATTTACATCTTTAACATCGTGATAACTAACGTTGGTCCTGAATTATCGGCGCCTAATATGTTCCAGTGGTTTCAAAAACTCCAAAGACCTGAATCACGTCAAGTTCATTTGAGACGACTGAGAAAGAACAGAACAAGATCTTCCGAAACTTTTTTTCCAAAATAAATTGATTTAAATCAGTCCCTCAGTGAATCAATCTCGTGATCAACAACCAATTGTGATTTTGCACAACTCGATCCCAATGAAATGTGAGCTCCAAAAATGCAAGTTCCGTCTAGTCCATTCATCATCATTATAATTGAGATCAATCTCTTTGCTCTGGCAATCTTCAAGTACTACTTTTTAAAGGGCGCAAAAGATGTCGAGCTTTCCTGCTCAAAGATTCATGAGTTACTGACGATGCCTTCAAATAATGAATCGAACACACAGGACCTGCGACTCTCATTCTGAGAGCACCTCCTGGCTTTCAGAGTTTTCTCACTAACGACTCAAGAATTCGAATTTCTTTTTGCTAGTACCTAGGTATTGGTAAACTTAAGTCAACACCTCAATCTCATTTTCTTGCTTATTTCGAGCTATCGTTATAAGTACACCTCCTCTAACTAAGTCTAAGCGATTCATTTCGTTTTCTTCCGACTAAAAGAAAATGGCGCGAACTAAGACCAGTAATCGGGCTGCCCCGAAGAGCAAGAAGGCCGTTGCAAAGAAGGAACACGAAGAGGCGGGAAAGGTAATCACTAGTTTATTTTTAATCCTCTAGCACTAGAGCTTCTATTTATTTGACAAGGATGACAAGATTGTGATTCAGTTTATTAATTTTTGATCGTTGAGTTGACATTCAAATTCATTCTTATTGTTCCCTCAACATAAAAGATTCTTTCCTCAATCAACAACACAGAAATCCGCTGTTTCTTTTAATGGCTCCGCATCCGCTGGAGGCGAAGTAAGCGCGACTGGCCTGATGGCTCCAGCCCAGAAGGAAAACCATGCCGTGTCCCTCGGTGTGAAGAAGCGCCACGCAAAACCAGGTCAAGCTGCCATTCGGGAGATTAAGAAGTATTCATTGCTACTATTTTTTTTGATCATTTAGGCAAGCTGCCATCCGGGAGATTTTCAAGTACTACTACTACACTACTAAGACTATCTTCTTCTTCTTGGTCTTGAACTTGATGGTTCGTTCTTCGACTCGAAATTGTAACCTTAGCAACAAGAACACCTACAACAAAAATCGGCAATCAATCTTCCAACAACTCCTATCCTATCGTCCTACGCAGCCAAACCACTCCCCTAAGCCACTGTTCCAAACAATCAAATCCAAGGTACCAAAAGTCTACTGATCTGTTGTTGCGTAAGTTGCCGTTCCAGCGTCTGGTTCGTGAAGTGTTGATGGGAGATGATCGCGCCAGCGAGTTCCGTTTCCAATCCCAGGCATTGCTCGCCCTCCAAGAAGCCGCAGAAGCTCACATTGTGGGTCTCTTCGAAGACACGAACTTGTACTAGCTACTTTTTACTGTTTGTTCATTTTGATTTTTGATTGAAGTGATTTTTTTTTATTTTCTTGGTACGCGTAGGTACGTATCACGTACTTCCAGTATGCTTTCATCACACACAATAATAATATGCCTTCGACAATAAAAGATTCAGAGTTTCTCTATTCTGGCTTTCCAACAACAAAGGTGCGCTCTCCATGCTAAGCGAGTGACGATTATGAAGAAAGATTTGCAGCTAGCTGTCCGTATCCGTGGTGAAAAGCGCGACGCCACTACCCCCTACTAAGCGGACATGTACTAGAGGTGCTGCTGCTGTTTTAAGCAGACATGTCAATCATGTCGTGGTCGTGAGTATAAGGAGAAAACAATTGTTTAGTCAATGAAATTATGATTCTCGATTGTGAAGAAGTTGTTAAAGATCGATTAATGGTAGTTGTGAAAAATTTCCGTCTGGCTGCTTTTGGGAGCACACAGACTCAGCTATATAAAGATTATGTTTTTATTTTGAAGATGAAAGAAGATGAGGAGACGATGAGGGGGAGAAAACAAGAATCGAGCAACTACATATGATTAACTCTTCCGACTAATTGCCAGTGCCACGACTGATAGAGATCATAGGGGTGGAGACACGAACAAGGATACAACTAGCAGCAGTAGTCGTGTTTTCAGTAAATTTATTGTTGTGTAGTTTTTAGCTACGCAGATAAATTCTTTTCTCTGATTGTTTTGAACTTAATTTCTGATGTAATTTACCGCCAGCGCAAATCTTTCTTAATTCTTCATCAACTCATACAGCTTATTACATATCTATAGAACAACAAGAATTCAACATCTCTTGGACAAGAAGATGATAACTTCAAAAACAATTATATTTTTACGAATCCTAGCCTACAAATACGTACAAGACGAACAAAATCCTTTGCAGGTGGTAAGTAAGAAGTTCATACCAGCTGTGTACTTAGGATTATACCCAACATTTCAAATACTTCGACGACTCTGTACTTCTGATAAGGTGGTGAAAAAATCCGTGCTCTCGAGGGGTGTAGTTAGATGAGGTACGTATTCAAGGTAGAACGTGTCTACTCCAAGAAATTGGAGCTCGTTTAGCTCGACTTAAATCTAGTACTAGAACTAAAAGCTATGATTATGAATGATTCCTTGTTTAATAGGGGTGAAATTATGAAAGGAAACATTTGCAGAACAAGATGAACCCATGAACAAGTAGATCGAAACATAAAGAATGACACACACAGACGACGGGGAGGAAATTTAGGAGACGCAAAAACGATCAATAAGTGGAGATGCAACTCGTTACCATTTTTTATCTCCACTGATTGCACGAACTAACATGATATTAATAACTAAAAATATTTCTTCTAACTTTTTTAGAAATCATCGTTCGGAGAAGTCGACGCAGGGTACTAGTGGAGTTATTCTACTTCCTCGGGAGTGGTCTCTCCGTAATCTATTAAAGCTTCAGATTGATGGCGCATTTCTCGTGCGCCTCTCGACTTGCAGGACAGCAGCGTGCCTTGTTGAAATGCAAAGTGTTCTTCTCTCGTCAAAGTGCGGAATTTGGGTTTGGCTCTTCTATCTTATGTTCCCACGCAAAATGAATGATTATCACCAGAATTCACTTGATGAGGAGATCTTTCTGTGGGATATGGATCTGAAGATGATCCTCGATTCTACCTGGGATTTTTCTACTCTAGTATCACTACAAAGTGAACGAGATGATCAACATCCAGAATCTGAAAATACAAACAAACAAAATTCTCCATTAAAGTGGATACCGTTACGACCTCGCTGACCACAATGTTCATCTACTCCCGCTTCACCTGCCTTCATCAGCGTATCTACCTTTCTCTGATACAGCGGAAGTGGTGCCGGGACAAGCTTTAACCTTTCAAAGAAAATTATGAATGTAGTTATCTTCTGAAGGTTTCATCATTGATTTGTGGCGACAAGTAGTTTTTCCCGGGGACTTTCTACTTTCAATTCATTGACTTGTCTTCAGTACTTTTTACTAGCAATTTTGATTTTCTTTTATTTCCTCTCTTGCCTTAGCGTACCGAAAAAATGGTGCGTATCCAGATTAAGGGTGGTATCTGGAAAAACAGCGAGGATGAGGTCCTCAAGGCTGCTGTTATGAAATACGGACTCAACAATTGGAGTCGTGTTTCTTCTCTCTTGGTGCGAAAGACAGCGAAACAATGCAAAGCGAGGTATTAGGAGGATTACATTTTTTATTGTTGATGCGTGGTCTCTTGCAATTACCCAATTTCATGCGCACTTTTTGAGGTTGCATTTCCATTCCCTCCTTCTGATCAGTCAACTCCTTATACTTTTCTCACTTCAACATCATGATCTTGAAGGTGAAAGGTCATCTCAAGAAAGGACTCAAACATCAAAAATCCAAACAGGTGGTACGAGTGGCTTGATCCTTCTGTGAAGAAAACAGAGTGGACCAAAGATGAGGATGAAAAACTGCTACACTTGGCCAAGTGCTTTCCTTGCCAATGGCGTACGATTGCACCAGTCGTCGGACGCACAGCCAACCAGTGCCTAGAACGGTATGAGCGACTGTTGGATATCGCTCAAAATCGCGAAGTCGGAGAAGATGATCCGAGAAAATTGCGACCGGGAGAGGTAAGATTTGGAGTTTAGATTTGAATTTGGTTGGATACTGTCGGATACTCATATTCAGGGTAGGTTAAAGGTGCATTTGTTACCGTTTGTTATGGCTCTCCTAAGGGGGACAGCCATAACAAGCGGGATAAAGGAACACCAAAAAACCTACCTCCAATCATACTTCTCATGATGAAGAAGTACGTACTTACTACCTAGTATGATGGATTTAAGATGATGCTATCTTTTTATGTCCTCAATGTCGTCCAAGACGAACACATCGCTTGCCTTATGTCCCTCCACATCCAACTAACTACTACAGGTCGATCCTCATCCGCACACGAAGCCAGCTCGTGCGGATGCGCAGGATATGGACGAAGATGAGAAAGAAATGCTCACAGAAGCCAGAGCCCGTCTGGCCAACACTAGAGGTAAAAAAGCCAAGCGAAAAGCACGTGAAGCCCAACTTGCAGAAGCAAGACGATTAGCACAGCTTCAAAAATCGCGTGAATTGAAGGCAGCAGGGGTTTTGAAGGACAAAGAGGTTGGGAGAAGGAAGAGAAAGAGGATGGATTATGCAACGGAGATTCCGTTTTTGCAGGTACTACTTGTACTTGTTGAAGGAGATGAAGAGCACTTGTTCTTGTGCTCTCTTGAATTTTTCTACTGCTGTCCCAAACTAAACTATAAGTTCTAGGCACGACCGAATCTTCATACCTCCCCTCCTATCACGACCACAGGAAATCCCTAAAGGCTTTCACGAAACCGGTCCCGAGGAAAATCCGATCTCAAATATTGGAACTTCGAAAGTTGCCTTAACGAAAATTGAGCAGGAGCGAAGAGACCGCGAAGAGCAGCATAAGCGGAAAGAAGATGAACGTCAATTAAAGCGTCTCAAAAAAGACAACTTGGCTGAGCACATGGAGATCGTGAATAAGATGAACGATCCAGCCAGCACGAGGAAAAGAAGCGAGCTCTCCTTGCCCACACCGGTTTTGGAGGATTGGGAGTTGCAGCAATTGGCCAAAATGGGCGAGCAGAATGCGAAGTTGCAGGGTGCAGCCGGAGGTTTGATCCAGAGCTATGATACGCCGTTGCCATCCGACTTTGCTGGCCGTACACCTGGAACGCCAGCTTTCGTGGATCAAGACGTGATTTTGAAAGAGGCGCAAAATGCGGTTCGGAGGAATGAAATGCAAACACCTTTGATGGGTGAGGAAAATCCAGAACTACATCCGACCGACTTCACCGGAGTTTTGCCACCGAGGATGCGCGGTCAGGCGGGAGGAAGCAGCTCCTCAAGTGGCATGAACACTCCGAGTGGCATGACGCCTGGAGGAATGACTCCGAGTGGGATGACGCCTGGTGGGATGACTCCCGGAGGTATGACACCGGGAAATATGACTCCAAGTGGCATGAGCATGGCGGGAGGTCGCACACCTGGCGGCATGACATCGCAGAGTATGGGAGGCCGAACACCGATGTCGTCGATGATGACGCCGAGAGATGGACTCGGTTTAGCCTCAGAAATGGACCCTCTGGAAGCAAAAGATTTGCTCAAATCGCAGGTCCGAAACGCTTTTGCAGCACTTCCAAAGGCAGGGTCGACAATGGAGGTATTGTTTTTTTCTGGAGACATATTAATGTGATTGATTCATTGCAACACGTGTCCCCTGTAGACCAGAACAACTCCGCTTACTAGATTCTCAAAGAGCTCCACTGTTCTTGTAGGTGCGGAGTACTAGCTTCCCAACAAAGTGAAACATCAAATCTCTTTGTCCTACCTTTCCTCGGTAGTTCCTATCCCCATCTGTATACGACCTATCTCCCACCTTCTCAACTGCTCCAGATCACCATGCCAGCGAACTTGGAGGAGACGATCCAGCAAGATCAGGAAGAGGAGGAAGCTGAAGATGCTGACGCTCGCGCTGAACGTCTTCAGCGTGAGGCTGAAGAAGCTGAACGCGAACGACGCAAACTCGCCTCTCTGGTGGTCCAACGTAACTATGCTGTGGAGGAGAACGGCGGCTATGCTGCTCTGTTTTCTGGAGTAACGACCGGGAACGTCGTGACGAAAGGAGATTTCGGTAGTACTACTGCTGCAACCGGCGGTCGTGCTGGGGCGACTCATCTGATCAAAATGGTTTTGCCAGTCCCCTGTAGACCAGAACAACTCCGCTTACTAGATTCTCAAAGAGCTCCACTGTTCCCAATAACTGACTTCGATGACGAGTCAGTCCGTGTCCCTGAAGAAACCGACAAGGAGTTGAATTTCGCACTGCACAGACACAAAGCGGAACGTGCGATTCTCCGGGAGATGCAGAGCCAGATCTTACGAGATGCGCATGATTATGGTAGTGTACCACTGACGGGGGACGAAGAACGACCGGAGGACCTGGTCCCTGACATCACAGCTGAAGAACTTCTGATGAAACGACGCGAACTAGACGTAGAACGAGAATTGTTGCGTCAAGAACATTTAACATACGCGGAGCAAGAAGATCCTAGTAGTTCTGGTGCAGGTGCACCTGGGTATCCAGAACAGAGCCTGGCTCCGTTTTTTGAGGAGAACTTATTGCCGGACGTGGCCGCGAGTGGCGAGGCCGAATGGTCTGAGAAGGAGTTCTTGAGCGGCGCGGAGACTCTCGCTGGCATGCAGTTGTTGTTCGAACGCTTGAGGGACAAGATGAAAGCCGACAGTGCACGAGCAGCGAAATTGGAAAAACGTGTGGGCAAGAATTGGGGTGAGGAATTTGCACATTTTGGCCAAGCAATGAAGAAAGTCCCAGTCTTAGCGGAACAACGCTTAGAAGCCAGACGTCATTGCGGAGTGTACGCGAAGCTAGGCAAGGACGAGGAAAAACTGCTGACGAGGCGAAAAGCAGATCTGCAGTCCTTGGTGGACCAAGAAAAGAATAGGAATCGCGATCTACAGCACGAATTTGAAGCATTAGAGAAGATCAAGAGGGATTTGACCTTGATGCTAGCATAATGTTGTGGGCATGATGTTGCGGTTGTCAAGACAAGAAGTAGGCGACTGGACGATGTGGAGATTTGTTAGATTTGGCTCTCACAACCACCACATCCACATGTTCGACTTTCACCACTTCTATTGATCATGTTGCAGCAGGAGGAGTCATCAAGTGTAGTGACAACGAGAAGTACTTAATTCCAAATAAACTTCTTGTCCTAATAAAACCTTCTTGAGGGTAACCCCCTTTCCATACCATGATGAATATTGTTTTTCCATCTACGAAAACGAACCTGAAGATGTTTCACCTGATAGAATGAGGACGAGTAATTTTCAACTACCCTGCTCTCAATACGATACTCTCGTGTTGATAAAGAAATGCGGGACTAACCTCACCGAAACTGCCCACGCTCATACTCATAGTATCACACTCTCTATGAATATGAAAATCCATCCGCCAAAACTGCCGCAGATCTCACCTCAAGTAGCTCCTCCACATGACGCTGCTCAACCTGTACATCCACTTCAAGAATAGGGTTAGTAATGAAGCACGTAATTATTACTAGCCTAGAGCGACGTGTAGCTCATTTCCGCACTAGAATCATCACGCACCATCAGAAACCAAAAAAAAAACATGCCGGCGCACGTGCAGGCACCGACCTAAAATTTGCGCTATGCAACCACAGAAAGGAAACCCTTCCACATCCTGAAGGGTAGCCAAGAAGGCGCTGGGAAGGGGGAGAGACGTTCTGGGGTCTAGTAATGCCTGAGAAAAGTAGCCAAGGCCGCTGCCCTCTCTCCTTCTATCAATGTCCGAGAAAAG
>CAJINU010000012.1:351094-387459 GCA_905178165.1 Amoebophrya sp. A25
GGTGGACTGACTCCAGGGCGGCGGCTGTCCTCCTCTTCTTCTATTAATGTCGGAGAAAAGTACCCGAGGCGGCTGCCCTCCTCTTCTTCTATTAATGTCCGAGAAGAGCCGAGACCGATGGACAGGACGGCGGGCGCCCTCTTGTTCTTCTATTAATGTCAGAGAAAAGCCGAGGCCGATGGGCTGGGTGGTGGTTGCCATGGTCCTCTTCTATTAATGTCCGAGAAAAGTAGCCGAGGTTACTGCCCTCCTTCTGTTCTTCTATTAATGTCCGAGAAAAGTAGCTGAGGCTGCTGCTCTCCTCCTCTCATTCTATTAATGTCTGAGAAAAGTCGAGACCGATGGAGAGGGCAAGACACGGCCTACCCTTCTTTCAGCGCTTGGCCTTCAATTTTGGCCAGGTTGCTAAATTTTTGATTTTAAGCCATTCGAGTGAAATTAGAAACCTGACCGACCCGGGCGCGGCGTGTCCCTCTCTTTCTGATCCAGCGCGGGGGCTTCTCTATCTGGGCTGGAAGGTCTACAAATTTTAGCCAAAGTGCCAACTTTTTGACTTTGATCAATTACAATTTGGGCGAAATTAGAAACCCATCGCGCGCACGGCTTCCCTTTTTTTCGGCGTTTGTTAGTTTTTAAATTTTGGCCAAAGTGCTAAACTTTTGAATTTAAACCATTTGCAGTGAAATTAGAAACCAACCGCGCGCACTGCCTCCCTTTTTTTTCGGCGTTTGTTTTTAAATTTTGGCCAAAGTGCTAAACTTTTGACTTTGATCAGTTACAATTTGGGCGAAATTGGAAACCCAACCATCGCGCGCACGGCTTTCTTTTTTTTCGGCGTTTGTTAGTTTTTAAATTTTGGCCAAGTTGCTAAGTTTTTGACTTTAAACCATTTGGAGCGAAATTAGAAACCAACCGCGCGCACTGCCTCCCTTTTTTTTCGGCGTTTGTTTTTAAATTTTGGCCAAAGTGCTAAATTTTTGATTTTAAACCATTTTGAGTGAAATTAGGCACCTGGCTGGGATGGGATAACCATCGGGATCTAAACCATCGGGATCTAAACCGTCGGGGTCTAAACCATTAAACCAGCGGGATCTAAATCATGGGGATCTAAACCATCGGGACCTAAGCCATCGGGATCTAAACCATCGGGATCTAAACCATCGGGATCTAAACCATCGGGATCTAAACCATCGGGATCTAAACCATCGGGATCTAAACCATCGGGATCTAAACCATCGGGATCTAAACCATCGGGATCTAAACCATCGGGATCTAAACCATCGGGATCTAAACCATCGGGATCTAAACCATCGGGATCTAAACCATCGGGATCTAAACCATCGGGATCTAAACCATCGGGATCTAAACCATCGGGATCTAAACCATCGGGATCTAAACCATCGGGATCTAAACCATCGGGATCTAAACCATCGGGATCTAAACCATCGGGATCTAAACCATCGGGATCTAAACCATCGGGATCTAAACCATCGGGATCTAAACCATCGGGATCTAAACCATCGGGATCTAAACCATCGGGATCTAAACCATCGGGATCTAAACCATCGGGATCTAAACCATCGGGATCTAAACCATCGGGATCTAAACCATCGGGATCTAAACCATCGGGATCTAAACCATCGGGATCTAAACCATCGGGATCTAAACCATCGGGATCTAAACCATCGGGATCTAAACCATCGGGATCTAAACCATCGGGATCTAAACCATCGGGATCTAAACCATCGGGATCTAAACCATCGGGATCTAAACCATCGGGATCTAAACCATCGGGATCTAAACCATCGGGATCTAAACCATCGGGATCTAAACCATCGGGATCTAAACCATCGGGATCTAAACCATCGGGATCTAAACCATCGGGATCTAAACCATCGGGATCTAAACCATCGGGATCTAAACCATCGGGATCTAAACAATCGGGATCTAAACCATCGGCGGATGTGTGTGGCGGTGTGTTTTTTTTTGAGCGTTTTGAAAATTGGTTGTTTATTGTTCATTTTGTTTTTGTATTAACATTTATAGTTCAGCTTGGACGGATCCTTCCCTGCTAGAACAGAAGAACGCGTTCCACCATTTCTAAATCAACAAAGTGGAACGCGTTCTTCTGTTCTAGCAACAAAGTAATACTAGGTGCTGCGTTATCCCGTAACTGTCCATAGTATCACACTCTATGAAAATGAAAATTTTTTTATAGTTCAGCTTGGACGGATCCTTCCCTGCTAGAACAGAAGAACGCGTTCCACCATTTCCGTTGAATGCCGAATCTAAATCCTATCAACAAAGTGGAGAGAAATACTAGGTGCTGCGTTATCCCGCAACTGTCCTTAACCAGTTCGGTTTGAAAGCACCTAAAGCCAATGATAGTACTAATGTTGATCTCATAGACTAAGTCTTAACAAAGATTAGACTCTCAACTCTTTCTCGCTTTCCAAATCTTCAGGCCGTGGCTAGAGGTGGTGGGACGGCAATTTGTTGTGTTTTGCATTCTTGTGGTGATTTGATTTTTTATGCTTGTATGACTACTAGAACTAGCATCTTTGGAAAGAGAGTCGTGCTTAGTCGTAATTAAAAATACACTTAGTGACCCGCGAAGTACCAACATATGTGAGAAGTAACGAAAACGACTAAACACTTTGCGACATTTTTTATGAAGCGATATTGAAGAGATCTTCATCTTCTTCCACACAACTATACGAGGACCTTTTTTTATATACTTATTTATAACGACAAGAACTTACAGGGGCTACTAGTACTACAACATCAACAAGAACTACAAGAACACGGACTGACACTTTTCTTAATCTCGTCAACTTCAAGAGAAGCCAAAGTAGATCAATAAAATGGGCAACAAGGGTAGCTTACCTGAGCGACCGGATTTAGTAAGCGGCAGTTCTGCTGTTTCTGCAACTGGTAGCTTACCATCTGGAGGTGGTCCAGGTGCTGGTGGAAGAGCCGCATCATCTGCTGCAAAGCAAGCTTTAAGGGTTTTTACATTGCATCCTTCACCAACCACGTCCTTGGCCTTTTTTCAAGGGGGGAATTCTAGGTTCTAAAAAGGAGGTTCATCTGAAGAATGCAAGAACTCGGCTACCTTTAAAATCTGCTGCCGCTACCAAGGCTAACGCTAAAGATTCTGGTGTTACTCCGCCATCCATAGAACACCAGATTAGGCAATTGTTACGAAATTACCTCCCTCCAGGTGTAGACAGGAACAAAATTACGCGTGAGCAATACCACATAGGGATGACCCTGTCGCATGAGGTCGGCTTGAACATGGTAGCGCACACACCATTGGGTGACCGGCTGTATTCTTTGCTGGAAAGACGCGGCAATGGGGCGGTGACTTAAGGCAATATTTATCACAAGAAACGCTTGTAGAAGCGTAGTCATTTTTTGTAACAACTCAGCTTTGTTTTAGAGAAGCCTCTTCTAACCTCGGGAAGAAAACCTCGTGAAAGTGCTTACCATGCTCTACTGTGGATCTGAGGCGGACCGCTTAGATTTAACCTTGAACTGTTACGACAGTACGGGAGCTGGCTTTGTCCTGCGGGAGGAGCTGCTGCAGACGTTCACGGAGTCCTGGATATGTGCATTCAGGACACTGAGTCAAAAGCTAGATATCCAAAGAGCGAGCGAGCTGGAGTTGCCGTCACATCATGACCTGGCAAATTTCGCGAATATTAAGGCCAGTTCTACAATGACCAATGGAAATGTATTTTTTTCATGGTTCGTTGTACTAATGTATTTTTTTGATGGTTGTACCTACTAACACCGACTGAGACCAATGCTGGAAATGTATCTATTTGATGGTTGTACTAACACCTCCGACTGAAAAATGATGTTATAGTTTTGAGTTGACTCAGAACAGAATGATCAATAAAAATGTTGGGGTTCAAATTCATGTACAGTACTGCTTGGTGAAAAGTAGTAGAGATGATGTCAATGTCATGATTTCTGTCATCAATAATCTTCTTTGCTAGAAGTAGAAGACCAGCACCAGCCTGGCTTCCCGCTCTAAGGCCCAATCCAAAGACAAGTTCCGTGCCAAAGTGGAGCGAGCCGTGGACCAGAGTGGCGCTTTTGGCAACGTCATAATACGAGATCACTTCTTCGTGTTAATGGGTAGTGGAAATACAGACGTCACCGCAAGTGTGGGGCCAGACACGGTCTGCATCATCACGGGCTTTAAGAACGTGCAGGGTGGCGGCGCGAAAGGAGTGTCTGCATCTAGTGATCATGCAGCTAGTGTTGATTACGCAGCTGCTACGTCAACAAGAAGAAGTAATAGCGGTCCGAATTATGGTGGTCCAGGGATGAATCAGAACCTCCAGATGCAACAGCAGCAGACCCAGGCAAGTGGGCCTCAAAATGAAATGCAGAGTCATCAAGGTCAAGGTCAACAGGCACCTGGTCAACAACAACAACGTCAAGGAATGCCAATGCAGCAGAATAGAAGACCTCATCAAGGAGGAATGCAACCAGGACCAATGCAGCAACGAGGTCATCCTGCTCCAGGTGGTTATGCTAACCCGAATCCTCCAGGTCTCCCTCACCTTCAAGTTCAACCAGGACAACAAGACCCTATGATGATCCAACAGCCACAGATGATGGGTCCGCAAACATTCAGACTAAGGTGAGCAGGTCTAGGTGGTCTTACTAGTACTACATTCATAGAAATCCAAATCGTGTCCTCCCATTAGAACGACCACATGAAGACATTCATCTGACATGAGCATAAGTACTTACACATGTTCCTGGCTGAGCGACTAGGTTGCGGTTCATGTTTCCATCCGATGCCACCAAGGCTCACCTGCGCAGCTTCACCTTTGAAGAGCAGTCACACCATATGATGCCATGTGAAGAACCTCCACATATACGGATAATATGGCTTTCATGTCGTGAAGAAAGTCAGAGTCACACAACAAAACAAAAATATCTTTACATACAATTTGGATTTTTTGACCTGCCTCCTACCATTTTCACCACTATTTCCGAGATCATCAGGACATTCACGACATCAACGTCAGTGTTGACAACCGAGTGAACGGAGAAGATCCTTGGAAACTACTTCTGCTAGTGCTCCTGCACGGCATCCTGCTTCTCCCTTTCGGCGGTTATACTTACTTGCTCGCACCGCTCCTGAAGCTCAATATTGTCTTGCTGCGAGCACAATACGACGTGCAGAAGATAGTTGAGATATTAAGTATGTGATTCTTGTGTCAGAATTTTGAATGACGAGGAGACGTAAGACTAAGGGATGCTTGTATCCTGCATGTCGGTCTTTGAGATGTGTCGAGAAAAAGTGAGAGACGAGCGTGTGCTTCTGCATTCCGAGAAAGATTCTGTAAATGACGTTCCTACATCAGAAAAGAAAAATGAAGATCCAACGATCCGCAGCTAATAAATTCATCATGGTCTTGATCTTGAAAGTTCATAATATGTTGGTTCAATCTTGAGATCAGATCACGATCACTCAAACAACAAACGACGACAGATCACCAGTATAAAGAAAATGGATGTTCTTATGATCCTGAATTAATGAGAGATGATCCTGAATTAATGTTGAGAGAAAGAATGGCCGAAAAGGCCTAGAATTGTCGTGCTGCGTCACAACTCTTTCAACCGACGTTGGAGCAGCGCGCCAAGACGGGCAACAGCACACTAAAGCGTATCTTTAGTACGTCGACGTTGTCTATGTGCTGTGCAAAATGTTGAGCGATTGGAATCAGACAACATTACGAGGAACACGAGGAAAAAAATGAAGGATATGCGTGATGAAGAAGTCCCCGCTCCATCTCCACGGATGGTTATCGTCACCTCCCGTCTAACCAGGCCTTGTTTGAAAATCCCGGCAAGTACCTGATGCGACCCCGTCTTTTCGAACTTGATTGCATGAATAATTCGTTTTTAATCAACCTGAAATTGAAATTGAAACAATCTACCTAAAACAAAGAACCGCAACAACAATAATATTCAGGAAATTCATTGGTAGAGAGTTTTTGGTTTTTGATGTTTTTGGTACTACCTAGGTAGTTGAATTTGAAAGCAGTTCTCATATTTTTTATCCCTAGTTTACGTAGAAGTCCTTCTGCTTCTTCAAGAAATAAGAGAAGAGGAACATTTTTTTGGTCTTCATGAATACCTAGAGAAAAGAAGTCTTATAAGCATCAAGTTGTAATTCATTGGTTTTGATAAGCACGCTGTCACTGACTATTTTAAGAAAGAGGCTGATTCCCAGACTCTAACGAAGACCCCATCCTCCACTTACTTTATTTCTAGAGCAGCGACCTTTTCGTTTTCCTTTAAACTCAGCAAAAATGGGCGCCAAACAATCAAAGTCCTTGATGGACACCATTATTGAGGTGAAGTTGACAAAGAAGCGATTAGAGGCAGCCCAGAAAAAAGCTGAAAAACAAGCAGCTTTGGAGAAACAGAAGGTGAGCACTAATATTTTTGGACTCAAACCTAAACTACCCGAGTCGAAAAATATCAGATACTCAACAAGCTAACCTTTTCCATTAATATTTCACCAAACAAGACGATCGAACCACATAAACTACACCATCCAACAAATTGATTCCCCAACAAGAACCTACAGCACAAACACAATCTTCATTCCTGCTCAGGTCCTAAAAGCAATTGAGCAGGGAAATGTGGACGGTGCACGAGTCTACGCCGAGAATGCGATAAGGAAAAAGAGCGAGGGTCTACAAATGCTCAGACTGGCAGCAAGAATGGATGCTGTAGCATCTAAACTGGATACAGCAGAGAAGACACAGACCATGTCACAGAATATCTCAGACACAGTGCCGCACCTGGAGAAAGCCTTGAAAACAATGACACCAGAAAAAATTGCCACGGACATGGACAAATTCGAGAAGATATTCGACGATCGTACTATTGAAAATTCAAAATTTATTTTGAAATCGAATCTTTTTGAAGAGAGTGGGTTATCTGCCGTAGATTCTAGTAGATCTAGCTACGAGAAAGATTAGCATTAGAAAGAGTCCTTATGCTGGTCCTCTTGTTAAACACCGTCTAGTCCATTCATCATCATCAGATTGTTTTTTATCCGTTGTAAAAAGAATAACTTAACTTTGGTCTTCCTCGGTCTATCTCATTATGCATCCACATCTACTGTTTAGCAGAATCTTACTTCAATACTTCAAACTTCCCTTCTCAAATTACACAGTCGACGTCCGGATGAATTACATTACGAACGCGGTGGACAACACAACAGCGAACGCAACGCCAGGGAACGAGGTAAAAATAGTCTACAACACGCTTCTTCAAATAATAATCAGCTGTTATCGTGGTCCTTCATTTATCACATCTTTGTCTCTTTTTCAAATCCACTCTCTGCCAAAGAAAGTAGAAGTACTCAGATCCGCCCTCAAGCAGAAAAAATGAACCCCCAACAGCACTTCGCCCGCACATCCTCATCCACTATGTAGAAGAATACTTCCACTGCTCCACACGAACCGCCCCACTCCACTCCACTCCCCCACCACCCCACTCCAAAGGTCGACAATTTGATCGAGCAAGTGGCAGACGAGCACGATTTGAATGTGAGGCATTTGCTAAAGAACGATGGAATCACAGACCCTCTTCGCCAGCCCTTGGCACAGCCAGCTGCAACGTCGAAAGACGGCGTCGGCGAAGACCTCGAAAGCAGACTCGCGGCGTTGCGAAGCTGAGCTACTTGTGACTGATCTCATGATGTTGAAAAGGCAGCTGTGCAGATGTTGAGTTTGACAACTAATGATATGTGACGAGCCAGCTCAGTCGTCACGCTAGGATATTATCTAAAGACCATATCTTTTGAGGTGGTATAGCCTCCTGTCACATCATGATGGTCATTATCATTATCTAAATTTTATGATCATCGGATCACGATCTGGATCTGGAAAAGCAGAAGCCGCAGTGTCTCCAGGAAAGCGACACGGACACCACACAACGAGAAAAATTTGATGAAAGTGTTCAAAATTATCGGTCCTATGTGTTGTGAAGGATAAGCATAAGTGGCAGACGTACAACTTGTCGTAAGTATAATTCAGTATAAGTAAGAAATGAGCGAAGACGAGCAGCGAAATGTACAGCATTGCGCTGAATTGACTTTCGGCTTATTATAGTTGATGTTCATCTCCTTCTCCGAGGCCGCCTCCGAGTCGAACGGCTGCAGTGGTTCCATTGGCCATGCTAAGACGATCTCTGGTATGTTCATCCTTCATGATCTCCTGGAGCAAGTGGCTTTTTGGTCATAGAGAGGCTATTGAGTTTAAAGTCATGCTGTTGCTTGACTTCTCAACACTCTTCTCAAGATAATTAAAGATTCATTTGGTTCCCCTTTGACCCCTCTTTTACCCGCTCGTGCGTTTCAGATAGAGAATTTTTACTGTAACCATAAACAAGAAGATGTCTTTTCCCATGACAACCGTGACCATTATGACTTTTCAAGAGGTGCTTAGAGATCATAAAGTTCTTTGATAGACGCCAAGTAGTACCATGAATAAGTAACTGTTGCTGTAGTTGCTTGAAAAAAAATCATACTCAGCCAGTGTTCGTGTAGTAGGTAATAAAAAGATGAGTTGTAAAAGCTGGGCTGGATTCTCATCCGGTGCCATCGTCCAAGGTTATATTTATCCTTCTAAAACGGTGGAGCAGGAAGTGGTACTTCGAGAGGCACCACATCAGCCAAAGGTGAAGGATGGTGCTTCGTCCTGGATCTCCTTCGATTCTTAAGACTGGCGGCTCTCGTGGGGGGACAGGGAGGATAACAGATCATCATGGTGGACAGATTGCAGGAACAAGTACTGTTAAGGTTGTGGATTCAATGACTGTGTCGTGACCTACAAGTACAACAATCATCTCTCCACAGAAGACAATTTGTTGGTCTTCTTGTTTATTTTTTTATCAAATTTGTCAGTACGCGATGAAGTATTAGTTGGAATAATCCTGTATATGTTATCTGCATTCCACATTAATTGCGATTGCGAAATGAATCAAGCTAGCTCCATTTCTAACTATAGTACCTCATCTTCCTCGGCACAACCTCCAGCCGCCTTGCACGATAGACTGTGGGCATGCCTATGCGCTTTGGGGATGAGGGTGATGCGTGCTGAGGCTGTCACATGCTGGAAAAGAGGTTTGCTTGATGCGTTGAGTTTGCATAGATTTAAGGGTACTAGGCTAAAGGCGTTCCTGTAGTTGCCGTTTGTTCTCTTGCCTCTCTACTTCAAAAGGGAGAACAAAGGCAGAACAAACGGGAGACGGAAACACCAAAACCCTACCGCAAATATATGTCTGCCTTTCGTGCTTAAGTCTCCGTTGATCCGCCAACGAGCAGCCCAATGCGTGCTCTTGAATGGGATCATATTTTTGTTATGGTCGTAGCAGCTAAAGATACAAGTAACATTGGTCTTGGTGTAGTATTTTAGTTCGTTGCATCAAATGAAATTTTGAGAAAGAAATATATTTATTCGTCATAAGATCAAGATCAGACATGATGAATCAATCAGGGACAGAAGAATAGACATATGGCTCGTCGCAAACGCAAAGTAGGAGTCTAGAATGGGTATGGGTTTGCACACACCAATCAGTCTAGTACCTCTAATTCTTGGGAGCATCCTGCTATTCGAGCACGCCATTGCCCCAGCGCTTACGTTTTTGCTCCAGGATGCAGAACTAGGGACGATATCCACCTTGACTGAGTCAATAAGTGCAGCTCAAAGTGCAGCAGCATCTTCCTCCAGATCATCATCCTCAAGTGGCGAAGCCTCAAGTGGAACTACAAGAGGCGAGGATGGACAAATCCAGATCCAGAGGAGGCTTCAAGAGTCGGATGACCAGAGGAGGCTTCAGGAGTCGGATGAAGCTCAAGAATCGGACATGCAGATTGACGAGAAGAAACGGAAAACCCAGGCTCCTGACGATCTCCAGGGAAATAACTCTTCAACAAATGGACGAGACGCATCATCACCTCCTCCTGCTGTTCAGTCTGAACCACCTCCTCCCGTTGATCCCGAACAAGTAGAACAAGCACCTTCCACTTCCTCATCATCATCACGACCTTCTGAAGCGCCTTCAGCATTGGACTTCTTTTCTTTCCTCTACAAAAGCCTCTGGCTCTACCCGATCTATTGCATATCGTTTATCCTGAATACAGTGGCATATCAAGGTACTTGTCAAGATCACACTCGAAATCACTGTAAATCAATGAGTCTTTCATCTTGTTATGTTTTGCGTGTAATAATATATAAATAATGTCGTGGTTGAGCCGTTGCATATCGAACCATTTTTTTCCGAAAATTATTCGACAACATAATCGTTCAGATATAGCAGATTGTTGTCAGCCAGCGACTGGGGACAACGTTCGTAAGCAGACCCTTCAAGCGCGCATCGTGGATGAAACCTTTCGTGTGTTGCTGAATCTGATCTACATCGTCCTGGCCCAATTGCTTTATTACTGCGTTCCCTTTGGTCTCGGAAAGGGCCTCTATTTTGTCATGAACTGCTGGCTCATCAGTCTCTATTTTAAGGCTCAGCTTTCAATGGTCATTGGGGTTGGTCACTGAGATCCCTCTTGAGGAAAGATGGGGGGAAAATGAAGGAAAAGCAAAGGGAGAGGCATGGGGCCCATTTCTTTCAGAGTCAGTGACCATTGAGTGCTGAGCTTTAACTAATGCTTCGAGTACCGCTGGGTCTATCTGGGATGGTCCTCTAGAGAACGCCTAGGATACTTTGAAAGACATTTTAAGGCCATCCTTGTTCTGCTGTTTCGAACCACGTCAAAAATATCTTCAAACAGACTTCTAGTTCTAGTAGCTAAATCTACTCAAGTCCATAGTATCGTTGGTCTTGGTCTTTCTAATAATCGGCTTTACTTTGCTGGCTTCGGATTTCCGATCGGCTTTGTGAGTTACGTTTCCCCACGGTTCATCGACAACGGCATCTTCGCGTTGGTTTTTCCGCTCTTTATCCTGACTGCGGCTGTTGCGCAACCGGTGGAACTGAAAAGCCTGAGACAAGTGCCCATCTTTTATTTGGTATCCCGCGCCACCACACGACTTTTATCGCTTTGTGACAAACGGGATGCGAAAACCAAAGGAAGATGCGCCAAAGGAAGATGAAGATGAATTTCACCTAGAGTTAACCACCATCCGACCACCAAATTGATTACAAATCTTCGATGATGATGCCTATGCGGGTAGTTGTAGTCGTAAATTAAATGACCACGGGAAGTCCGAATCTACTGAAGATACTCACGAGCGGCTTGAGTCAACCCTTCTACCACCCCTACGCCTACCTCCTCAGGCACTCTTGGTGCACCTTGTCTACAAAGACATTCATGGATGGTACCCTGTTCGTCCGAGTCAGACGAGTACTTAGATCCAGATAGTGAAGCACCACCACAACATTAAGGAAAAGCAGCTAGAATTGCAAAGACCTTCAAAAATCATGAAGATTGCAGGAAGTGACTTCATTTCAGAGATTACATGATTGAAGCCGGATGAACTCTCTTCATCCACAAAGACCTCTTCATCCACAAATTTTTCTCTGTCCCCTCTTTCTACTTTCATAAAGACCAAGTTGTAGACTGAAGACATTGTTCTACTAAGACTGATACAATCAAGAACAACCTCCTGGACATTAAGATCAACAACTCGGCTGTTTTCAACAAACTACAATTTTTTTACATCGTATGGGAAACCAATCAGTAAAAAGGATGGGCCGTGGCGGATCTTTGTTGCCTGAGTCGGCGTGTATTCCAGGACGCGATCAGCCTACTCCGCAGGCGCCTGGGAAGAATGCTACTCATTTTTATGCACACTAAATATTTCCTTTTCCAGCATCCCAATTAATAGGGTATAATGAATTATTTCTATTTCATCAGTAGAAGATTTAATTCCATCGATTCACGATCCCTACCCTCAGTTTATCCCTCCACAACTTAAGTAGGTCAATGAGGATTTTGAACGGCTCTAATCTCTCATCAAAGGAACCCCATTGTATGGCCCCTTTCCGCCGAAATACGAGACGGCCTTGATTGGCATGGGCTGCTTTTGGTGCTCCGAGAACCTCTTCATGAAGCGAGACGGCGTCTTTTCGACACAGGTATTTCTTCGTAGATGGTGTGTTCTCGACACGTGTATTTCAGGACTATGTCGAATGTCGACACAGAAGAAATCACATCAAAGTAACAGTTGGCCGCGAAGCAGCTAAAAACTTCAATTTTGGTGTTGTATGACCTTGTTAGTAGTAGATGGAGGTGTCTTCCTCTTTTCGACATGGGTACTTCAAACGTTATAGATCTAGTACTAGATGACAATTTCTTCTTCTTTTTAGTTATGTCAGTCTTCTGCAACGAAAGGTCGGCTACGCTTGTGGCGTGACGCGGAATCCGAGCTACGAGAATGTCTGTAGCGGGATGACAAATCACAACGAAGTTTGCCGAATTGTGTATGATCCGGAAGTTCTCAGCTTCCGAGACATCCTCAAAACTTTTTGGACAAAGCACGACCCGACGACCCTAAACCAGCAAGGAGGCGATCAAGGGACGCAATACAGGTGAGAAGATTATGATATTTAAGTATCTATTAGTTAAGGTTCCACCACTAAAAATATCGTGGCTACTTTTCTTGTCGTTGTAATCTTGAAGCGGTAAGAATTGTGGCACGTCTGAGCCTGTGGTGAGCAGAAAATAGACACCACAGGATCAGGAGATTTGTTGTAAACTTTTTTTCGGAATACGTATAAATACAGGAGTGGATGATGCAATGAATTATGATAGATAAGTTTAGATGCGGCTAGCAGGCAAAAGCTCAATTCATGTAACAAGTTTGTAAATGAAACATATACCAGCACAACATGAATACTGCATCAATGACCATGACATACAGCACTGCATCAGTGACATCAATGCATCAACAATTCAATGATTCATACGTAGACGACACTGCGACTGCGTCGAACACTACTACACCAGGTCTGGCATTTACTATTATTCCGAGAAGCAGAAAGCGATAGCAGAAGAGACCAGGGACAAAATGCAAAAAGCAATTGACGAGGCCTATGGAGAGGGCAGTAAGATTATGGCATAGATGGATATGTTCTGAACTATTTTTCTGAAGTATTGTCCTGAACTATCTTTCTGAACTATTTTTCTTAACTATTGTTCTGCACTATTTTTCTTAACTATTGCTCTGAACTATTGTTGTTGGTCTGCACTATTGTTGTTGTTCTGCACTATCGTTCTGAAATCAGATGGTCGTCGTAAAAAGAGTAGGTATCTTCTTCATAAGGGGTGGGGGTCGTGTCTGTTTGTGTTAAGTATCTTATTCTTCATAGGGCGTGGCCCCCGTGTCTGCCGTGATGAGAGCTTCAAAACGCTATCAAAGATTTTCTCAACGTGAAAATTAAATCTACATCTAGTAAATTTCTCATTCTCACACTCTACCTCCACCTCAAGGAAGCCTGAAGAATTCCTTCTCTCCCACCTCCAACATGTTGGAAATTATCTAGTCTAACCAAAAGATCTCGACTGAGATAGTGCCGGCACCTTCGGACTTCTGGATGGCGGAAGAGTACCATCAGCAATACGACGCCAAGCCAGGTTCGCGGGAATATTGCGGTTTGCGTCCCCTGTTCAAGGTGAGCGCTGCTTCTCTCTAGGGAGAAGCACTAGTACTATGTATGATCGTACAACTACAACGAATATTACTACTGGTAGAACTACTACAAGTCTACAACTACTGTACTACGACTACTATACTACGACTACTAAACTACGACTACTAAATAAGCTGCTCAAAGTGATCAAGACAAGGTGACTGCTCACTGTAAGCTCTGCTGCTGCGGGAGTTCTCCAGTGAAGATTCCTGAATGTTGTTGTGTCTTAGGCACCTTTGCGGAACACTGTGAAATTGTCTTCGTCGAACGAATATTACTACTGGTAGAACTACTACAATTAAGGCTCAACTTTCAATGGTCACCAACACCATTGAGATTGGGGTCACTGAGATCGAGGAGGCGACCCCTGGACGAGAGAACAGGGGAAAACGAAGGGAAAGAAGGGGGTCTCTTCCGTTCAGCATCAGTGATGGAGGGGCAAGAAGAGTCTAGGAGTGGTCGAGGAGCCTGTGTGCTCTCCGAGTAGAAACTCAATTTGAGAAGGATCAATAGATGTGTTGAAATTTAGAAGGCATGTAGCTCCTTTTTACACTCGTCACATCCGGGTATATCAATCATCATGGAAAGCGGTTGAAGGGCGACGCAGTCAGATAGTCCTCTTCAAGGGTTACCTTGAGGTAATCAATGTTCCCGCACTTATTTCTTGTAAGAGACAAACTCGATGGGTGTTGATATCAAGATGAGTGCTTCTTCCATCGCTTGCTTATCGTAGCTTTGACACCGTCCGCGCGATGGAAAGTGCTACAGGTAATACATCATTTGCATCAACGACAAGAAGATCAACTCAAAACGGCAAAGGTTCACCATAGTTAGAACTACTCGCATTCTAACTTGCTGGTTTCACGACTTGTATTTTGAGTCAGACTAGAGAGACAAAACAGGAATAACAGCCCATGCTTCACGTAGTGGATCAGCCTACTTTCGTTGGCGAAAAAAGCCTGGAAGTCAAGTTAGTACTCACATATTTCCCATCAAAGAAAAGGAATCTGGAATCGAAGAAGAAGAGTTTACATTTAGGTTCTTCACCATGGTAGGCATCTCGATGGTAGAAGAAGGACTGGATGACTTGGAGCCTGCAGCTTCTCGTGCAGTTTGATCCTGAAGTTGTAGTTGCTCTCCCCCTCCAGCAAAGCCTCCTCCCCGAGACTTCTACTTTAGTAACTTCTACATCAGCATCAATAATGACAATTATTGAGTTCATGTTGGCTTGCAACACTTAATGATCGACGTTACTTGAGTTTTCTAAACAAAAATCATAATCAAGATGATGACGACAATTTTTTCAATGAAAAGAATTGGTTCACTTATGTTGAAGGAATGATGTTTATTGTTGCTATTCCTCCACCTTATTTTTAAACGATGTTGTCTAGTTTTTCATCCTCTCACTTCTTGGTAGCTAGTTAGTAGGTTTGGAATAGTCGTGGTAAGGGCATTTCGAAATCTTGGCATTTCTTGCAAACCATACAAACTTTGTTGGTGGATGAGAACTATGAGAAGTGTGATGTGTGCAGTTCAGATGGAGGAAATGGAAAACTGAAAATTATCACTTCTGACATATGAAGATCATGTAAATGATGATGTTTGTGTTATTTCTATAATCAATTGCAATTGCAATTCTTATAAGACTTTGGCTTATCTTGAAGCCTGGTCCATGATCTCGGTGAGTGTTACCTATTCGTAGTACCTGCTTGGTCATCTTGTGGCTGTGGAGAGACCAGCCATCGACGAGAGAAGTGAAGAGAGAATGAGTGCAACATTGTAAGTCGTACAAATCTTCGAAGTCGCGCGATTATTCAACGAACGGGTAGACCAACACCTAAAGTGACCGAGCGGGAGACAGAGAACAAGATTAGGCGGAGAAAAAGGTGCGCCCTATCAGAGAGAGACACTGTCGTCGTCCCCTTCTGGACCAACTGGATCAAAATCGCGGCTCTGTCTTTCTGGCCACCCCAAGAGATTACTTCTTCACAGTATAATTAGTAGGTGTCAATAGAGTAATCATGTTTATCAGACCCATATCTACACGACCCATGATTTCTACTGCTTTGTGTCTAGAAGTAGACCTCCTGCTCACTCAGTTGAAAAATCTTGACCATACAAGATACAAGATAATCAAACTATTGGCCCCTTGTAAGTACTTGAATTCAAAAAAGCCAAAGTGTCACGCTTCTTTCAAACATTTAGGCCGACTCTACCTGCGCAGTGTTATGCGTGGGGGGCATTGACTATTCATTTTTATCTACCATATAAAGCGAAAGCGATGCGGCGTCTTCCTGAAGGAGATATCTCCTCGAGGACCTTACTTGGGAGTTCTTAGTCACCGCGTTGGCGTCGTTACTAGTTTTTGCATGACCGCTCGAGACTCATGCCGTATCATTAACATGCCGAGTACGAGAATAAGTTTATTCGACTCGCCGGGATGAGAATCGTACTAGGTCGCTTCCTTTTATCTTCGAAATTGTTCCTTTGCTGAACTTTTTCTCAACTGGGACAACAACGAGATCTCGTCACTCCAACATTTCTTGATCCATTGAGTGGCTGAATATACAGCAGCACGACCAGTCTCTCATTAATATTTTATTTATAAAAACTGTTTTTATTTGAATTTGTGAATACTACCCCGTGCTGTCAGGTATACTTCTGAACGAGGACACAACCCTTCCTGACGTCGATGCACGAGCTCGACGTAAAATAAGTGCATAGTTGTATTACAGACAACTAGTACGAGAACCAGTGCTGTACTCCAACCGAAGCAGCAGACGTCGCAATGAAGCAGCGATACAAATCTCAGTCTCTTCGGCGAAAGGCATTTGCCTTATCTGGAGTGATTCATGTTGCGGACGGATTGCATTAAGGAAAAAAGAACAGCTTTTGACCATAACTTCTGTTTTTGGAAGACGATGATCATGATGATGCTTATTGTGGAGAAAGTAGTCGAGAATACTACCTACGAATACAACACAGCTTTTCTCTCAATAACAATAAAAGGAGCAGGTTCACTGAGATCTTGGCCAGGCTGAAGACGGTAAGAAAATAGAACTGATTCTAATATCAGCGCGAAAGGAAAGATGCGGATCACGACCCAAATCTTCGAGGTGCTGCATATCAATATCATGACCGGACTAATAATTCTCTTTCTCCGCAAGGGAAACGGTCCAACTCTCCAGGGGGAATCAGCTCGCCGATGCGTGCAGTCGCTCGGGAGTAAGGATTACACTTCTACTCACTGAATTATCTTAAAGTATACTAACTTCGCAGCTACATTAAATCTAGCAGAATATAGCGCCTTCTAATGCTACACCGAGATGTCTACCACTAAGGCTGCCTCTAGTCCATCTTTACATGGATCCGTCAACCGAATACAGGGATATTCTTGAGGGATCCCGACAGGGGCGAACTAGCGGCAGCGACAATACTAGATAGAAGAGTAGTTTTGTCTAAAAATGGTGCCGGTACGTGCCATCATACATTTTCTTCTGAAATACAGTTACGATAACTCATAATTTCTGATAATCTTGAAGCTCGAAGTGAAAAGTCATGTTAGCTTAGTCTTGATTTTCAAATTCAATTCCTCCTAGGAAGCCGAGACTTCGAGGAAGTGCAGCATCCTTGGCGACCGCTGATGTGAGTTTAAGAATTTGTGCCGTTTGATGTTATTCCAGTTTCCCTCTTTTTTAACTCCTCTTGATATCTCCTCGGGACTAAGTAGTTACTAGTACTACATGAGTCGAGTAGCATGCCGATGCCTGGCACTTTATTTTCCGAATGTACTGTGCCACACTAGTCTATCTATGGTGCGTCAATCTGTCACCCAGTCAATGGTTTCTATTGTCTTCTGAGTGATAGCAACTACGTGACTTCCTATCAGAAGAAGGAAAGAAGTCATTGAACTTGAAGAGTAATTCTCTGAAGACGCATCGGTGGAATGAGTCTTCTCGTAATGCTAACCCAAGCCTCTTCTAATCAGAGACGCCTATGCTGATCCTGATGAAACATGTTTTTTGGAGTTCGGTGATTCCTCTTCCTGTGGCCGTAATTCAGACTCGTCGCAGGGGCTCAAAACGGCGGAAGATGGTTTGATGCAAGAACAATCTTCGACCTCTACAACAGGGAGGGCGCCAGGTTTATGGTCAGCGTTTCTCCATCTCTCTCAGAATCTCGCTACCCTTTTCCCATAAAATTCCAAGGGAAAGGTGCTGAGATAGGGGGATCGAGATGAATGAAATCCGACGCTAACTACAGGCGACAACGCCAATGCAGCGGAGGACGCAGAAAATCAAGACCAGGCAGCCCCACCTGCCGCGGGCCTTGTTTCCTCTCCAGGAGAGGCAAAAGTGGAAACGAAGGCAGGCGAGGGGCATGTCGCTGCGAGTGCAGTTGCAACGTCGGCGGAAAAGGGAGCAAGGCTGGCAGCAGCACCAGCCGCGAGTGCTTCGCCCTCCTCTACAACACCTTCAGAAGAGGCGACATTAAATTCAAAACAGCAAGATCAGGGGGAACAGCAGGAGGCAGGAGGTACTCCCATTGCCTTCAGTAATGCGCGTTAAGGTATTCATGTTTAACAGCTGATAACTACGGACTTAACGCAGCACGACGTATTAGAAAATGACTTATTTACTTCTAGACAGATTTCTTGATCTACTTTCTGAATTTTTCTCCACCTTCATATAATTTACTGCGACTTCCTATTTCCACAGGTGTAGATGGAACAGATGGAAAATTGTCGAAGCTGAAGGCGAAGGCAGACGAGGAGCGCCGGGAGGAAACCTCTAGTGCTGGGGTTGCACGAGGTGACATCGCGGAAGCAGGTGATAGAGAGCAGGTTAACAGCCAAGTAGAGCAGCTTCATCTTGAACGCGACCCAGCATCAGGAAGTGCAAGTGAGACTACATCTGCACAAGGTGGGGCTCAGGAGGTGGAGGGACAGCAGGAGGCGGGAGGTACTACGATTCCCTTCGGCAATCCGCAAGAGAAAGCTGTAGACTCATGTGCGATGATCTCGAGAAGATGAGTAGTTATTTACTTGTTACTTGTGATAAACTTTCTAATTCCCCGCCTTCATCTTGATCTCAGGCAAGGCCTTGGCTGCATCCTCATCCGTGGGCTCTGGTAGTGGTACTTCTGCACAGGATGAACAGTTGGCCGCGACACGACTACAACACGAGGGTGAGGGTCAAACAACTGCCGCAGAGGACTGCACTTGGCCTACGGCATCTGCTCCGAAAGTCGCTGGAACCATGGGGGTTTCGTGGCCTGGTTTTGCGCGCGATCCTGCTTGGTTCGGCTGGTACACCAAGTTCAGGAATTGCGAGGCGCTACCAGAGAGCCTTCCAGCAAAGCGTCAGGTTTTTCCGATCGACCACAGCAAGCTCAAATGTGTACCGAGAAAAACATCGGATGGCTGGAAGGACGTCGCTTGCAAACTCGATTGGCCCGCTGAAGGAAGTGACCGCGAGAGCAAACCCTATATGCTGTGGGACATCGGAAGTTTTGCGATTTGCACACCACGGGGCGAAATCGTAGAACAGGTCTGGGTGGACAAGCAGCCCAGCAGCTGTGACGAAATGACAATGGCATGGCTTTCCCAGCATGCCGTTCGCAAATGGGGCGAGCCTTTCGGGCTGCAGGAGACGACTTCCGAAGGAGCCGAGCCACTTTGGCGGACTGAAAAGAGCGACAAGACCCCGTCCGTGCGGCTTCGATATTCGTGGGAAGGTTTCCATCGCTTTTCGAACGACGAAACCTGGGAGAAGGCGTTACAGGTTTACAGCAAGGAGAACTACAAATGCTGCGAACCAGCACCAGCCGCGGTTGCCCCCTGAACTGTTCTGGAGCAAAGTTTTGATCCCCATAGATTTGTTACATTCAAACAAAAACACGTCGGACGACAGTTACACCATGAACCATAGGGTTACTAGGAGTAGTATCTCATAGTATTCTACAGTGAAACAAAAACACCCTGGTATATTTTCACAAAAATCAAATAAGATCAGACGAGAGAACTAATGGGGTACTAAATCAATTCACACATGACCAAGCACAAGAACAAGATGACGTTTTGAATGTTGAAAACAACACCGCAAAATCACTGATCATCATAATCATTTGTAGTATTTATCGTGCTCAACAGTGCACACGGATGAGGCAATGGATGAGGTGGAGACCTGGATGTGAAATCGTGTGCCACCAGGTGCAACAACTTTGTATGTGATATACCTCGGTGTTACTTGCACATGCAGGGAGGCGATCGAAGGCAGAGAAACAACTAGAACTACCAGCTGGCTGCTCATGGTCAAGCAAAAGCGTTTCAAATTGCAGAAGCACTTACTTGAGGTTGGCTCGGGGATTTTTTTTTTCAAAAACAAAATTTGAGAGCAGTCACGCTTGATCTTCGATTAGGAGTGAGCAGTCGTGGACCAAGGAAGAACAGGTCAGATCTCCGGATCATAAAGAAGTTAGGAAAAATATTTGGAATTTTGATTGCTCCTCGTCCTCTAGGTAGGATCTACGTCTACACAGCTTCATTCTTTCTAGATGTAAAAATTTTTTGGTTGTGGTTTCTCTACAAGAACACCTGTAAATTTGGGGTACAACCATGTCGTCATCATAGGAAAGGGAGAAGATACTAGTTGCAACACCTCCTAGCCGCAATATGATAGTGATTGTGCAGAGGCTTCTCAGCGACCAGGATCATGAGGCTGGTTACCATGCAACGGCGTGACCAGCACCGAAAGGAAACAGCAGTGACGAGAGCCGGTTACTTTTTATGGGCAGCTTTTCTCCACCTTCCTGAGCATCTCTTCGGTACCCCTTTGCTTCTTCCATAGAAGAATAGTAAAAAGGACAAGGTGGATCAACTACTCCTATCCTAACCTGAGATGAGGGGAACGAGATGAATCGAGGTTAGGGGACCGAGGTGTTGAATCACGAAGTTAAAAGCTGTGGTCATCTCGTCTAACCTTCCGTCGTTTTCTCGAAGGCGCATGGCCCTTCTTGTTGGTTCTTACAGTCGAGCTCTACGATGACTGGTATACGCGCTTCACCAGTGGGTACACCTGTCCGCCATGGTACTTTTAAGAATAGTTCATTGTAGTGACCAAATAACTGCAGAGATCAGTCAGGTAATATTTGCATTCTAACTGCAGAGAAGTCAGGGATTCTGGTATAACTGCAGAGAAGTCAGGTATTCTGGTATAACTGCAGAGAAATCGCGATCAGTACAACTAGGTACAACTATAATCTTACTAAGTAGTGAATACTAGACCTACAACTAGCACTTCTTCTGGATATCGATCATAATTGTCTGGCTTGAGTGACCAGATAAGTATGTACTTATCCTGAGTAAGTGTGAATTATGATTCCCGTCAGTAGAAGTCTGCACTATGATTCCCCTCAGACATTAGAGCAAGTCTGTTTTCAGTCAAGGTGAATCTACTGAAGTAGGGAAGACATGTAGAACAAGTACAAGTCACAAGTGATCTAGTCTAAAGGAAACTATCAATCTTTAACAGTCTGTCAGTCAAGGGGAGTCTATTATAATCAATCTAAAGGAAACTATCAAACAAGTCAATGAATACTACAACTACTACTCATACTAATCACGCTGTTCCTCTGTAACAGTCCGTCAGCCCTCAAGGGGAGTCTATAACCTAGAGGAAGCTATCAATCTCTAACACTTACCGGAAACGAAAAAGTTTGATCACGAAAATGGGATTTCGCAGAAAGAGGCGCAGTACTTGGAGCAAAAAGCTTCACGAGCTTTCGTCGCAGACGCTCGTGACTTGCTTTTGTATGTAGCTTTAAGGTTATCTCATCATCAGGTTTGCACGTAGCAAGTTAGTTGATCATTACACAATGAATTGTGAACGGTGACCTTCTGCTAACATTACACAAAATGAATTGTGAAGTAGATGCTTCTATGTATACTCCTCGACTCATTGGGCGGTACTTTTACATAATGAATTATAAGGAGGATAGAAGCTGAAGCAAGAGAGCACCTTCCTTTACCTCATGCTTAAAAAGAAGCATAAATAGAACAAGCATAAATCTGCTGAAAAAGAAGCATAAGTAGAAGGATAGTTCCCGCCTAAGTAGAAGGATGATAGAAGCGTACCCCACGATTGAGTCCACTACTTGTACGACCAGAGGCATAAATCAATCAACTTCAATCAATCAATCAACTTCAATCAATCAATCAATATACCACGCATTATCCTGAAGACTTTTAATGCTTGGCGCACGTAAAGAGCCTCTTGGTAAAGCTTACCATGATGAAGTTCGCGACGCCGTTTGTCCTGTAGGCTACGAATACGATTTCCCGGTATCTGGCACCACCTTTAAGGCTAAATACACTGTAGGCTATGATGAATACGACTAAAGTGAATACGATTACGAAGTACCACTTTTTTTATGGCTGGTACGTTTTTGATGGGCTCCTACTTCGTTCCTTCTAATCGATCTCTTCTATAGCGCGACAGGGCTGCAACTTCTAATGATCGTCCATTTCTATACAAGCGCATCGAGGTTGAAGATGCTTGTTCATCTACTTTTTATAAGTAATTTCCTAGGAGAGATCCATCTAACTCTCGGCGATGGGAGTTCAGTCCGCAGTGGATGGGCATTCAAAACGAGGCACTCCAAGAACATGCTCATGCTCTCCTTCCACCTGCATCGACTTCATCAGACACTACTAGGTCACCATCTTCGCCGGGTACTAGTAGTTCACCAGCATCGTCTGGAATCACTAGGTCACCACTACTTTCTTCATCAGCCACATCTACTTCCCCATTTGCCACTCCTGCTTCTGGAACTACGACTTCAACTACGACTTCCATCCTTTCGACCCCATTTGCCGTTCGTGATACGTACGACTCCTACGGACGTTTCCTGTTCTGGATTTCCATGTGGCCTGGCTTCGATGTCCTTTTACTTCTTCTCCTCATCCTTTTTCGGAGAGGTGTTAAGGCTTCTTGATGTCGTGTTGATTATAAGAAATTGATATATAAGAATATGATCGTAGTAGTAGCTCGCCGAATAGATTCAATTCATCATAAGAATATGAAAGTAGTACTAGTAGTAGCACCAGTCTTGAAACGAAATACGGAATGAAAACTCAGAATTTTTCGTACAACGAACTAACTCTTGGATCTTCTTCGTGTGCTTGTTGAACAGCTTGGGAAGAAGTACCAGGGATCTTTGACGTGATCTAAAGCTGTCGCCGAACTCCTTCTTTTGGTTGGTGTGGTCGTCCAAGGTCTGGCCCCGACCACAGTCAAGCGGTCGCTGAACTGCTACGGCTTACGAACTGGTGGTGCAAATAAACACTGGTTAGGGCAGCCTAAGGTGATACATCTTCACAGAGGATCATTTTAGTTTTCCATTTTGTTTTTGTAGGATCAACATATAAAGTAGATATCTGTTTCGTCCCCTCGGGAAGACGTTTCATTCAATAGAGAACTCATTCAATCAAATTAATACTGTGCCCCTCTTTGGAAGTGAAGCACGGCATTAAATAGCCCCATCGACAGTTTCGGAACACTGATCAGGGCGAAACTCCATTCCATAGATATCTGTTGTATCTGATATAACTTGGACTTCTTCAGGACGAGATGAAGAATTGCAACTAGAAGAACACGAAGCTCATCAAGATCAACATCATACTGAATAACCGAAGTACAAGATTTAACATTAGAAAGATGACAGCTCTAAACTGAGTAGAAGAAGCACTTTGTCCCTACTGGATGAGGCCACACACTTCCTGTCTCGACGATTGCGGCATGGTCAGCGGACACGCCAACGTCGCGTTTTTCTATCTCGGCTGGGGTCTTCCGTACTTACTAAGGTCAGGCTTGCTGCTAGAGCTAGAGAAGACTACGATTAGGACGAGCACTGTTTTTGGGGAAACTACAAAGCTAGAGGAGACTGCGTTCAACACTGTTCTTGGGGGAACGACAGAGACTAGGACTGTTATAGAGAAGTCTAGCACCACTGTAGTTGGAGAAACCCGCACAAAGTCTCGACTCATCTCAGGGAACAACTGCGAGCAAGAAACGAACAATACGAATAATTCATCTAGTGGGGCCGCAATGAAGTCGTATGCTGATTATCATCACGACGTGTCAGGGTCAGCATGTGATCACGAACAGGTCCTAAACATCAAGGTGGATGAATATGATGAGCCTGATCATGTTTTAGGCGAAAAGGATACGGATGAGATGACAACAACTGCAAATAATACGCTTACACAGTCGATCATCACGAGAACTTTCACCGGGGCTGGCACACCTAGGTCATCGTGTTTAGGCACTAGTATATCTGCTAATTATAATAGTACTCGAAGCCTTAGCGATTCTTCTAGTAGTTGTAAATCACTCGGCTCCACCTCCTGCAAGGATATAATTGAAGACAACAAGGAGCAGTATTCGGGATCGGGATCGGGCAATCACTTCTTGGTACAGCCGCTGTTGGACAAAAGTGGAGGTCCACCTGACACGACTAGAAGTCCCGACGACACTACTCCACCTAGCAAGAGTCCTAAACCTAACACTAGCACTAACACTAAGACTAAGAAGCACACTTCTACTTGTAGCCTCATTATAGACGAAGAAGTTCGTGCTGGAGGTGAAGAAGCAGGTCGAACTAGGTCCTCGTCGTTGTCTAGAGGTGGCCCTGAACATGATCTATTGAAAATAAGAGCTTCTTCAATTTCTTCAGCTCGACTTCTGAAAGCGTCCTCTGCAGGGCCTGTCAGAAGAAGCTCAAGAACGCGTAGTATACCACTAGCATCCTTAGAAGTGGAAGTAGAGACGAAGCTGTTGAGGGGAACAATCGGTGCTCCTGGCGAACTACAGGGAAAGTCATCCTTAGCACCACCGAAGACGAACTACAGGGGGAACAAGACCAAAAGATTCATAAAAAAGGTTGTGGCGATTGCGGTGCTGGTTTTTCTGCTACTACAGCCCTACGTAATAGTCGCGTTGGGAGATCACACACCCTTGCAGGGCTTTATTGTTAAGGCCCATAAGCATTCATCTTCTTCACTGTGTCTGTGAAGAAATAACTAAGGCGTTCACAACTCTGTGAGTCTCAGTTATTTCGCTCGTGGATCCTGAGAGTATAAACGTAGAAGATGAAACATTACGAGTTGTACTAATGTTGGCGCTCTCACAGGAGGACTTGCAGGCTTCGCTTTCTATCGCTACATCCTGTCAGACGACGTTGTGTACGCATTTGTAGCATCGGACATTGGCATATTTCTCGGCTTCCACGATAATTACACGATTTGATTCCTTGATGTTTTTGAAAATTAGCAGACATGTGGATGTGAGGGTCGGTTGATACTAATTGGATATGATAGATTTAGTTTTTGATTTTGAAAACAAGAACATTGTTCATTTTCTGATATGCGCCGCGCTTGCGTAGATGACATCGACAAAAGCATTCGTATTCGTTATTATGTTTTAGCTTGAAATTGAACTCCCCGCATCCACCACCTGGATGTTGAGTGTTTTCTTTTGAATTTAGATGACCTCGTTGACCATGATGACCATCCATGTCTTTTAAGTAACTACTCGGAGTCATAGTTGAAGTGCACGAACTATGATTTTTTGATTTTGAGGTAATTGCTTTCTTTCAGTTTGATAAGTAGAGTTGTTACGTAAACAAGTACTTAATAGTGATGCTAAGAGGTGGAGGCGCACCAGGTGGTGTTGATCCTAGATAGGTACTGGCACTTAACACTAGGTAGTCTAACTTCTGAATCTATATATTCTTCCGCTCGTCACCAGGATCAATCGATCTTTAGTTAGCCTGTCATAAATACACAAACTAGTACTACAAATACAAATTATAGTACTAGGTACACATTTTCCCAGCAGTCACGACGAGAAGCTAACACATGACAAGCTCTCTTGTCGTGTTGGTTCTCAAATTTGTTGCAACAGTTGATTTCTTCATGTACCATCAAGATGGATTTCTTGATGAAGGTATTTTTTCGTCTTTCGTCCTCCGAAAATCGCACCAGCAGAGAACTGCAAGTCCAAACTGTCAGAAGTGCGTCGAACCTCCTGCAAGAGCGCCTCACGTGCAAATATTGCTACCTGTTATTTTGCACCACTTGGACGGACTGTTGTTCAACCACAGAGCGTGTAGATCCTGACAGGTTCATCTGAAGAAGGTCTCCAGCCTAGAGATCACCATTTTCGTGATGGTCTATGAAATCTAATCTAGATAAGGGATTGAAGATCTCCTGAGTGATAATAGATTGTACTAGTAGTTGAAGTTGTGACATCGGTCAGTGAAAAACATGAACGCCTCGTCTCGAGAAGGGACTAGAGTGTAATGATCACGTCCCAAGAAGGGACTAGAATGTACGAGTACGTAATGTAGAAGAGCAACTATGGAGCGAGAATGACTCCTGAGTTCCAGCTTCGACGACCTTGTGCCTAACAAGAACTTCTTTAGCGATAAACGTCCACTGCCATCAGGATGTCGTTGGGTCCTACAAAGCGATCATTCGTGGACGTGGTGGGACTTCCTCGTCGCCACCTAAAGGGGAACCCTTTCAGGAGAAGCAGATGGCCTTCACGACTAGCGTTACACTGGAGGCGGAGCTGGTGGAAATCATCGCTCCTACTATCGTCGAAAATACCAGCATGCTTCGCGTTGCTCTTCCTTCTTCTAGGCGTTCTTCAGTATCACCTTCATCTTGAAGTAGATCTTGAAGATCGTCTACATCTAGATCGACCTGAAGAGAACAATGTATGATGCGACTCATTGAGAACCTAAGTTATATGGGAATAATTCCGTTCCACCTGAATACGAAGGGCCGACACGAGGGGAACGACATTCCCTTATCGACGTTCCCAATGAGTGGAGGCATTCAAACAAGAACTACAGCACTTTCTACGTGGCTGCCCAATTACAGCAACCTCCTGGTGGCTTGGATCCGCAGGTATGTCAACATGTGGGCAGATGCAGGTTCGCCAACGAGATATTGCCGGCTCTGCAACAAGCGGACGAGCAGCTCTTCCGTGAGCAGAAGCCTGAAAGCGTGCAGGCAGCTTTGAGTTCGCTGTTGCAGATAGCGGACGGGTATTTCAATTACGGTTTACCACATAAGTACATATTCATTGCACTCTTCAGCAGAACATGATCCTTGATGATTGCACGCTTCAGTACAACTAAGAACATCCTTCTTGACGTTCTTTTAGTAAGAAAGGAAAATAGGTGATGAAGGATCGATGTTCTCAAGAGAAGCTTCAGCCTTTAATTTGAGGAACCTGGAGATGCTCTGGATTGCAGGGCTGGGGGCGCCGTTGTCTTCTACCGATTAGCGGAGATATATCGCCATAGTGTAGGCGCACCTCAAAGAGCGCACAACCTCTACCAGCTCGCGATGAGCATGTTTATGGCTTTTGTGTTTTGTGGTTTTTATTTTGGAACCGTTTGTATACGGACCGACGGTACTTGTGCTTGTCGTAAATATCTTTTTGTTTCTATGTAAGAAGCTTTAAGTAGTTGGAGCAGTAGAAGTACTTCACAACTTTATTGCGTAGGTAGCCCTTGCTTCATATCAAAAAAGAGAAAGAGTAGAATGTTGAAGTGCTTGAAGCTGTGTGTTATCTAGTATATGACGCTTTTGGGTGATCTTCTAAGGTATTTTGGGATATGAGCAGAGAGCCAGGTGGTTTAGAATGTCTCGAAGGAGGACAAGTGTGGGGCCTCGATTTCAATGCCTTCATGGATGCATATCTGACTTTAGCGAGAGACGTACATCGCCATCTGCCAGAAGGACTGCCACCGTTAAGAGGTCATATTGTACTTGATTGCAAATGAATTTCCAATTTCAATGAATTGTGTGGGTGGAATTGGAAATACAAAGAAGTACCTAGTATAAGTAAAACTAGGCAGAATTTTTTTTGAAGATATCAACACTGTTGAAGATATGGGGTGGAGAATAAAGGAGCGTGCACCAACGAGACCGACACGACGAGTCATCGTTGCAGAACGATCGTCTAATCCCTGCGCATGTTTATAAAGGCGAACAAGGATCATCCATTAAGGCAGCTTGATGACATCATCCTTGAGTCTTGAGCTCGTTTCCCTACGGTAAAAGGATCCTTTTCTTTTCCTGCATTGTGATCAACGTGCTGAAAAGAACCAAGGCCCCATGTGAAGAACAAAAACAAGGACGAAAAACAGGCCAAGAGGAAAGATGCTCTTGTTCCCAAGAGAAGAATGAGGATGCACATCCATCACATCAAGTAAGTTGTTCTAATTCTAGCAGCAAGAAGCGGAAAATAGCGATAACATCAGTGTGTGCTTATAAAGAGGAGCACATGTTTTACGAACTGTACGCTCTAGTGAAACAAAATAGGGATCGATATGCGGCGTTACATGGCTACGATTCTCACCTTTGGAACTCTACATTCGATGCGAATCGCGCACCCGTCTGGTCAGCTGTGGGACTGCCGCTTTCGTTAGTGCAGCCAGAGTACATTATGATCTAACCGGACCTTCAATCTGAAAGCGAAGATATTAGAAACCCACCTAGTAACTTCTACAGTGTTGTACGAAGTGATCAACAAGGATATGACAGGATCAATTAAACCGAGGGCTTACTACTTCTTCTAATATTTTGTAATCCTACTTTTTCAACACGAACAAGCTAATCTTCCTTTCCTTTCAAGCTTCTTGCTCTTTCATTTTCAGTGGCACTCACTACGATTGGGTAGTCGCGGCTGACTGCGACATGATGTTCATCAATATGGACGTAAAAATCGAAAAAATATTGGACGAATATGTCAACGAGGAGACAGATCCAGCTGCAAAGTTAAGAAAAGATGTAAACGAAAACTATTCTCGGAGAACTCATGAGCTTGATAATTTTTTTAAGTGCTTTGTTCGTGCTAGTAATTCAAGTGCAACAAACATAATTAAAATACCTCACATACCCCACGATTGGGTACACTACTACTACTACTAAGTGCTATGTTACTGCTAGGACTAGAGTAAGTAGATACTTTTGCCTGTTGTTTGGAAACGAAATTTTCGTACAACTTCTTGGGAGGAGGATGGTTGCGAGAACCACCTCTAAGAAAAGACGTTCACGTCCTCATAACCGAGGACGGTCGTGGTCTGGCTGGCGGGATCTTCTTGATCCGAAACTCACCAGAAGGTAAATAGATATGTCTTCTGCACTAATACACAAACGGTTCATTTGACATACTCCTGGAACTGTTTTGTCCCGCTAATTTAGGCTAGTAGTACTAAGTGGAACACTAGTATGATGATGACCTTCTGCAGCGATCTACAACAAGTCAAAAAAGCAGTACATGATCCTTCTCACCAGCGAGCCCCTAAGCAGTGCCGTATGAAGATTCTTATTTTCAGCATTGATTGTTCCACTTCATTTCTGCACTGTTCCACTACCACTTCATTTCTGCCTCATCGATCTTCTTTTTCAGGTCGCGCAATCATTCAGTCCGTTTATGGCGAGAGAAATACGGTGTACGATAGACACGATCTCAAGGACCAATGGAGCTTCCTCTGGCATTTCATCAGGCCAAAAGCGACTGGACTTAGACCACAGGAATTAGCTGGTACTTGATGCGTTGAGGACTTTTTCAGTGTTTCTACATTAGCTGGTACTTGATGCGTTGAGGACTTTTTTAGTGTTTCCTGAGTAGAAGCACAACTAGAAGAAGTAGAACTGGAACAGCTGGTAGAAGTAGTTTTTAAGGAAGCACAACTAGATGAAGTAGAACTGGAACAGCTGGTAGAAGTAGTTTTTATCAATCTTCTTCAGATCGCGAGGCTGCTGGCCTCACGCTCGGGCAGTCTCCGCGTACATGGTCCATGCTGGAGTATCGGGATAATGTGAGGTTAATTCCCCAAAAATATCTCAATGCGTATCCTTGGGCAAGCTGCAGACCGAGTCATCATTGTTTTATTAAGGCCTATGCTTCGCTACTTCAATATCCTTGTTCTCCAAGGTTACGAGCTTAGTTTGTTGCTCTCAACAAATGAGTGAACGTTCATCGTCCCCGTGCCTGGATGAATCTACAAGACCGCGCGATTTATTATAAAGGATGATGGAAATAGTGACATAACTACAACTTCTAATTTCAACGACGACGAAGACCTAGTGGTGTCGTTCATTACTCTGGGTAGCTTCTCCAAGGAAATGGCTTACGCGATGCTCCATAAGTTTTTGCATCAGAGCAAAAAAAGCTACGAAAAAATAACTGGGAAGTGGGAATTGTGATCATGAAGAAGTGTAGGAGGAGCTTATGGTGCGCGCGTCAGTGGCTCTGGGGGTGAAGCAGAATTCATTGTCTTACGTGGTAATTCCGAAAGTTTGTAACGCCGATTTTCGTTTTTCTCGTCTCGTCCTGAACAAGAAGATGAACATGAAGTGCCTATGCGCAGGCATCGCCACAATCCATTCGGGTAAGCGCACCCAAGCACATTATTTAGCGATTTTCTACGTGCGTTGAGAATGATGATACAGCGCTGTCATCAAGTTCAAGCTCCTGCGAACATGCTGAACACCACTTGCGCTGCTGTGGTCTCAGCTCTTCGCAACACTCAAAAATTCAAAATCGATGTAGTTTCAACAAAAAAGCCGTTGTGTTTCCTGTAGAAGTTGTACTAGTCTGTTCCCAAAGCAGGTGCAAGTAGTGCAGCTCTAGTATCGGTCCCCTGTCTCATACAACTAGACTTTTCGGTAGAGGATCTGCGAAACAGAAGCTCCGCAAGGATCAACCCTGTTCCAAAACTTCTTTTTCGGTTTCTTGGTCGTCTCGTTCGTCCGTTTTCAGGTTGAACTGGTGTCACTTTTCTGTGAACGTGGTGTACGATCGCTTGTGGTCAGTCCTTTTCTGGTGGGTCTTTGGTCCGTCCTGTGTGGTTGTCCGTCCGTGGTTGTCCATACGTTGTTGTCCCTTACGTTGTTTTCCGTACTACTTCTTCGCCAAGGAATAACACATCATAGGTGGATCATTATGGTTAAGAACATGATCATGAAGTTGTAGATAAGTGTGTCGTGCAGTCTTCGCCTTTATTTGTCCTGCGATAGTAAGTACACTAGGGCAACTAGCTGAGAAACTACAACTTCATTGAGCAAGGATGTTAAGTAAGCTTTCCTGTAGCTTCATGGAACTACTAGCTTATAAAGTACAACAATGTACTTTGGACATCATAAAGAAAGCCTTCATTGTTCCGATGATGAATATATTGCATCAGTTTAATATAATCTAAAACAAAGTAGAACAAGTTCCGAACAAAATAGCAGCAACACTTTCGAGTAAGTAGAATTGTGGGTCTACTACTAGTAGTTCTACTAGTTTTTGGTGATGATCGATAGTTTGTTCTATCATCTAAGTGATGAAAGTTGGAGATGATGAATTTGGAAGATAACGAATATTTCCTTTTCCAGTAAGAAGAGGCTTTTCTAGCAGTAAGTCTCATTTTTCTTATTTGTGCAGTTCTATCTTGGCGATGGCGGTAGAATCCATACTACTCGCCATTGAAGACATTGTTGTGATTTCTCTAAATGAACCAATAACCTCTAGAATGATTTAGTTCTCGATCATGTTCTCCACTGATATATCGTGTAGTACTGAGTCCCTTTCTTGAAGAAGCGACTGTAGTCTTACAGATACGTCCCGAAGCACATGCAACAAACACACGATAGTTTCTCGGATTTTTATCTACCAAGATAGTTTTGTTGTTTCTTCTAAATAATACTTTCAAAGCGTAGTAGTGTGTGATTGTTTCTTATCACAACCCCTTATCTCTCGGTCAACCTGAATGAGTAACTTCATAAAAGATCTGTCTAGATCATCAAGATCATAAAGATTTAAATTCCATCGTTTCTGCTTCTAAACTTAAACTTCAAGAAA
Organism: Amoebophrya sp. A25; assembly: GCA_905178165.1. Taxonomy (NCBI): domain Eukaryota; class Dinophyceae; order Syndiniales; family Amoebophryaceae; genus Amoebophrya; species Amoebophrya sp. A25. The sequence goes on from CAJINU010000012.1 coordinate 382,714, forward strand.
AACAAAAATGTGGCGGTTTCTTATCGTTTTTGGTGTCTATTTGCACTACCCAGCCGCGGCCGAATGCCCAGGCGGGTCGTATGTCTGGAACATGCCATTGGATTGGGATGCGGATGATATGGACGAAGACACCGCACAAGGGCCCAAATGGCTTGTGCCGGAATGGTTTAATATACTTATAGAATAATCTTGTTTGTGATGATGCTGATGCTGGGCTATGATTTTCGTAGGAGGATCACCTACCCCTCAATCCTTATTTTCTTCGTTCCACCCTCGACGACACGTTTATGCTCAATCACCAGAAAATCAGGGACTTCGACGGACAACTCGTTTACTTACATTCTTTTACCATACTTCTGTAGTAGTAGTTTATTGATTTTGTATATTTTTCGGAAGAGAGTTCGTTCCTGATCCAGTTCCCCTGTTCTGCAAATGTATAAAATAAGACGATGGAAATCAGTCGAGTTCTGAGCACTTAGATACTAGCTACCTAGTACGATCGATCTTATTGTCTACCTTTCACCACCACATCAACACTCCAGCCACAGGTTGCAGACAGTTTTTATTCGAGGAGATTGGCAAACGAAAGTTCTCAATTGGCATGTCAAAGGCTCCACTTGTCATGGCACCTCTGCTGTGCAGGGCAGCAATGCCGAATGGCTTCGACATAGTGAGGACCCTAACAAGCTTTTAGCAGATTACGGCGTTTGTGCAGCTTACAAATCGTACAAGTTGGACGAGTTCCAGAATATTCAATCCTACTACGATCCTCGCGTGGGACAGGGTCTAGAAGGTAGGGTCGCTCTGCAGCGGTCTTTCTCGTTGCAATGGCTACTCCCAACACTGAAGGAAACGTTGCAAGAAGGGGAAAAGAAACCGGTAGAATACTATTTGTACAATCAGAGGATGAAGTTGCTGTGGATACTATATGACAAATACAAGAGATATAGTACAAACTAGAACTAACTTCCATACAATATCTACACCAAGAACAAGCTAAGCAAGAATCGCATTCGGGTTTTGTTAAGAACTAGTAATGCTTGTTCTCAATGTTTGTCACTTGGCAGTTCTACGAGAAGGTCATTCAAGGCCAACTTTCTAATTCTTTTCATCAATTCATCCTACCTCGACCATCTGCTAGGTAACAGAAACTGTCGATCGCATTATGCAACGTCCTGTGAATGGGAAGACGTTTGTTGCGATGCGCAAAAACCTATTCGAAGTGCGCGTCTTCCATCCGAAAGCTCCGAGACCGCAAGCGTTTTTCCTGAATCCGGATAAAAAGTTATGGCTCAATACAATTTATTTACATTTCCGGAGGGAAGGTGCTGCTCCTCACTTTGATGTTTCTCCCTGAGCATTGCTAGATGAAAATGGTAGCAGGAAGTGAATCTTTTTGAGGTCTAAAAAGAGACAAAATCTCGATGCACTGGGAATGTCGAGACAGCAAACTAGAACTGGTTTTCGAGAACTCTGAACTGAAGAAACTTGCGGAAGAATGGCGTGCTTACGGTGGACAGGGAGAGGAGTTACAACCAGATTCACAGATGATGCCAAGTGCGGAAGGGGAGGAACAAAAGCAACATTCGGAGGAACAACGAGCACAGCAGAATGCTAACTTTTTGGCAAATCGGCAAGACGTAGTTGTCAAAACGGAACAAGGAGTGGTTATCAAAAAAGAACGCATCGACGAAGAGCATCATATGCCGAGGACAACTTCTAGTTCAACTGGAGGTAGTGGAGGTTCTGTTAAAGTCAAGCAAGAACAACAACTTTCCGAAGAAGCCAGCACGAGTGATACACGGACGACCACCGTGCCAGCTGCTGTTGTTATGGCCGCAGACAACATTGTTGACGCACATTGTTCGTTGACGCCAGGGAAACAAAACCATAAGATTGTTTTTTAAAGTGTACAGCAATCTCACACCCTCTCTAATTCCATCAAACACGATATATCCGCTCGTTCTTCTATCGATGAAGCGACAAGCCAGATGTTGGAGCAGCTTCCGCCTTACGAATTCCGTATGGAGCTATCAGAGCTTCCGGCTGAGGTCCCCCATGAAACAGCTGGCTGTGAGGCTGGGGAGTATACGTCTTTCACCGTTATGACACAGATTTTTTCATTTGGATTTCATGATATTATGTGAATGAGTGAGAGTAGGAAAGCGTCCCACACGAACGGACGACCCGAAGGTCAATGTTAGATTTTCCTCGTAAGGTGAACGTGAATAAAAAGTCTATCAAATACCGCACCATTATTCCGATTTCCATTCTCTAAGACAAGCGCCCACACACTTGTGGTTCCTCGTAACCTTGCCACCAACGCGATTGACATTAACTCCTTGGCACTGCCAGACGCTACTAGGCGTTTCGATAAGCGCACTCACTACTACGAATACGACTCTTCGCCTATGGCGCACTTGGAGTTGAACCCGCTCTCCGTTCGTTGCACACCAGCAGTTTTTTCTTATGATCATGCCTGCGTCAGCGTCGCCGTCAGCCGCGTCTGCGCGGAAAAATCAATAGATTGTTCTTGTAAAAAGTAGTACTAGCTAGCTACGATTGTAGCTGCTTCTTCAGAATACTTTTGAATTAAACAATGTTGATTAGTAGAAGACCAGTTGTGTGTCACTCTTAAAAGCTGCTTCTCTAATCCCTACGTCCAGTCTTCACCGGAGGACATATAACGTCATCTGGGCAAACGGTGGTGAAAGTTGAACATCGTGTCCACGACGAAATCGTTGCTACTTTTGAGCGCACACCGCGTTGGGCTTTGCCACCGCCCCGTCCAGTGCCGGTTAATGTGTATTGGCCTCATCAGCATTTGACGCCGAACGACTGGAACCTACGACGTGAGGCGCCAACAGCGCCAGCGCACGTGAGACAGGCTGACGCAGGAACCTTTGAGATGCGCTTTGCAAGATATTTGGAAGATCCTGATTTTTTAGAAGCAGAATTGGAACGGTTTGTTATGGAAGTCTGGATGACCGTGAGAGTGAGTATTTCTTGCATAAGTTGATGGTCATGGTAGAGGATCATGTTGGATGAATTTTCAATTTTTTTCATCATCCTTACCACTTCTAGCTAGACTACCATCCCAGCATCCTTATTTAATTAGAATGTCCACTAGCTAGACTACCATCCCAAGAACATCCAAATAAGAATGTAAAGCCCACAACACTTTTCATTTTCGAGCAAGGATTTCCACGGGAGCTCACGGCTGCGGAACTAGTGGAGAAGAAGATGATGCGACCAGAAGATGCGCACAAAGTCCTAGTTGCGAGGCGTCAGAGAAACCTGTTATTCTCGAAAGCTGAACATGAATACAGCCTGGATGACACGAGAGCACTCGACTTGGAGAGCAGACCAGATTATATTCCGTACTATTTATCTTCATCTTCTACAACTTCTAAGTGCAGCGGGATTGGAGTACTGCTACTACCACTTCTAGGTGCCTTTTTTCGCAGTTTCTCTGACGAGGCTGTGGTCATTGCCTAAAATATTATAGTTAGTTGAGCACTTTCTGCTAGATCTTGACGTTGTCTCCAACACAACAGATTGGTCTCTTGGTCCGGTCTACAGAAGTTGTTTTTTCACGAATTTGATGCTGGCAATGGCGGTAGGGATCAAAGAATGGGCGCTGGGTTGGATCACATGGCTCTAAGGAAGCCGAACGAGATGCCAACATGGTTCAACAAAAGGAGGGATGAAGGTACTACAATTAAAAAGCATCCATAGATTAGAAGTAAATACTTCTAGACCATGGATCATTGTTGATTTTGTAGTTGGCCTTCGACGAAATGTTTCTCTTTCTTCTTTTGTCCACCTGGCAAGAAAAATCGTACTTTTTTTCCTCGGACTTTGTTTTTCGATACAACAAGTGAGAATGAACTTCCATCGATCTTCTTCCCAACACTTTCAAAGGTACTGCTCTCCACAAGCTTGCTGAGGTCTATTACAATCTCCTTAATGATCCCAAGTGGTCCAAACACGTGAATGATTTGTCGAACCAGAACCCCGAGTGGGCTCTCGGATTCCTCATCTTCGCCAAGGAATTTGTCCAGGATCTATGGGGTTTGGAACCGTTTGCTACGGAATTGAGGATGTACTATAATTAAGGCAAGAACCGCTGGAGCATCCTCAACATCATCCTGGGTCCCTTTTTCAAGGAAAAAAAGGGGCCAGCAGGGATCATGGCCTTAGGGATGCGACGCGACAGCTCTAACATAAACCCCTACTCATTTCCGGAACTACGGATATGCTGTACCAAAGACGCAATCCGAAAACCGGCGAACTCGAATTCGTCATGGCTGATTGGAAGCGAATGGGCGTCTTGGATAACAGGCAGTATCATAAGTTAAGGACAAGAGCAGAGTAGATTGGTGTTCATGATATACTAGCCTCCACAAGCTTCGCCCGGCTTCAAGTTACTTTAGCACTTTCCTGCGGCCTCCCACGGGCTACAGCCGCTAGAGTAGAGACAGCCCGCGGGTGAGCTGTTGCACCCTACGAATTGACTACGACAAGAGCCGGGTGCTGGCGGTGGCCGACTCAGATGCGTCGACTCATGTGCAGGGGATTGCGCTGCCTTCGGTTTTTTTTTGAGATTGCCGGGGGGGTCATGCAAATTCTTAAGAATTTGCAAGACCCCCACGGCAGTCCAACAAAAAAACCAGAAGAGAGCCACCAGACACGCACAAGAATCCGCAAGCCCCAACGCACGCAAGCGCCTCGCGGTGGCGCCAG